>JACXGM010015753.1:11071-21136 GCA_016801145.1 Umbra pygmaea
GTGTGTGTGTGTGTGTGTGTGTGTGTGTGTGTGTGTGTGTGTGTGTGTGTGTGTGTGTGTGTGTGTGTGTGTGTGTGTGTGTGTGTGTGTGTGTGTGTGTGTGTGTGTGTGTGTGTGTGTGTGTGTGTGTGTGTGTGTGTGTGCGCGTGCGTGTGTGTGTCTGTGTGTATGAAACCAGTCCCCAGGTTTTTTAGCTAGTCCCCACTTCAAAACAGGTTTTGTCCGGCATACACGTGAACTGGGGTTTGTTTTAGAATTGGGGTTAAGTTCAGGTTTAGGTATTTCAGGTTAAGGTTAGGGTTATGCCTTTGCATAAAGGTTAGGTTATTGCATGTTAGGGTGATGATAACTTTATGGGAAGGTTAGGGTACAGTATGTACATACGTGTCTGCATGCAAATCATGACACATTCTGTATTTTGAAAATGAGTCAAATTCTGCTGCTCACGGCTTGGCATACATAGTCCTGTACGTTTCCAGACACGCCAGCATCGTTGATTCGATTGCCAGTGAGTTGAGGACACTGTTGTGTAAGAGGTAGTTGTTTTGAGGTAAACCAAGATTTGTTTATCCAGCGTAGCAAATATGCCTGATGCTGTTGTTCTGGAGGAAGACCAAGCAGAGATGCTAGGACTTGTAGTGAGCTGCTCAAACAGCTACCCTTCATATCACACCTGAACAGACTTCGTAGCCTGTGTCAGCTTGCGATACACATCATCAGACGTCTTGGCCATGTGGCCCTAGGATTGCAAGCTCTAAGTCAAGGTGAAGCAGATAGCGAGCTAATGCTCCATGTCATCTTGCTGTGTGGAGCTTTTGTGGGTGTATAGAAATCTGTGTCTTGAACGATTGGAATCCCTTGTGTAATTAATTTGACTTGAAATTAAAATATAGTATTTAAAGTGTGTGTGTGTGTGTGTAACATTTAGAACACAGTCACCACATCATTAAGTTAGCGCAGGCCATGTGATCAAAGCCTCGTTTGATCTGAGTGGTTGGCTGCTCGGTTTAAAATTAAAAAACATAATAACACCAGTGAATATGATGGATTCAACAATAGGTTTTTAGTGGATCGATGGTACAACAAATGAAAGGGGTTGTGTGTGTGTTGTGTTTGTGTCTGTTACTTGTGTGTGTGTGTATGTAGGAGGGAACACTCATTATCATTTGCAATAATAACACACCTCTCCTCCTTCATAGTGATTATTATGAAGCAACACCCACACAGCTAGAGGCCTTACAGGTTACAGCAGAGGCCCTGAGACGTAAACAACGCCATCTAACACTGTCAAGGTCACAGAACTGGAAATATTATGGGATGTGTTATGACTTGCTTATCCCAGTACAAGACAAGAGGCCATGATGGATACGTATGTCAGTTCCATTGTATTAGTAAAAACACTACATTTAAAAGCAATACTTGCTGAGAGCCGAAAAATACACTGTAAAATCTGACAGGGTTACTTTACTTAAAATATTTATGCAAACTCATTGCCTTAAAAGAAAAAGTTAACTGAACCTAGTAATTGTAATTTAATGGTCAGTTTAGTTACCATTACTAATTGCTGTTAACTTATTTTTTTAAGGCAACGAGTTTCCATAAATATTTTAGGTAAAGTAACCCTGTCAGACTTTACAGTGCAGTGCTCACGTGCAGTCCTGTGATGACTTTTAAAACATTCAATATTAAGTATGAGATTATTGCTTTTAGACATTTAAATGTTTTAAACACCACCACAGCACTGCACACAAGCACTACGGTAGTTATCGGCTCTCAACACAAATGTGTTCTCACAGCCTATCAGAAAGATAGGAGACCTGGGGTTGGAAAGCAAAGGGATAGTCAACGTTCTGACGTGCCTGTGGGGATTGGAAACATTTCCAAGGTTGCAAGCTTAGCTACCTACAGTATTTCCTGGTCACCCATGACTGCATGGCAATGTTCAACTCCAACTTATTCATAGAAAATCCTGAAGATACAACAGTAGCTGGCACGATCTCAACAAGGCTTGATATCCATCTAGTTAAACAGCCGTGATTGTATGGCCCTTCAGAGTAGATTTCAGACATCCCAAGTCTCCCAGATAACCTGAGAGTCTCCCGCCTTGTTACCGTGGCTTTCTAATGGCCGCAAATTATATACAATATCCTAGACATTGACTTTCTTCATCAAACAAAAAGTCAATGTCCGTGCTATTGTATATCACATGCGAGCATCTTAAAATGCGAGAGACTCCCGGGACACCCGGGAGAGTTGGGACGTCTGAGATTTCTGGGCCCAATGAAAGCAAACCTCCATGGGCCCGATCAATATGAGTAATCACATATATGGATGTCAGTTGGCTCAGTGGTTAAGGAGTCAAACATATTCGGAAGGTTGCCAGACCAATTCCAGAGTGTGCCAAGATTTCGTTGTGTCCTTCAGCAAGGCACTCTGGTGCTCCGGGGGGATGTCCCTGTACTCACTGTTAGAGCCTCTGCTAAAATTACTAAAATGTCAAACAAATTCAATTTAAATTCTAGGGCCCTCTCCCTTTCAGGCCCCCTGAATAATAATCACCCTTTCCCCCTTTTCTACATACACCACTGGTTCAGAGGGTGGTGAGGTCAGCCCATCATACCACCAGGGCCACGCTTCTGCCCTCCAGGACGATTAGCCCACATACTACCACGGGTCTCAGTCACCTCGGCCATGGGCTGTTTGTGCTGCTGCCATCCTGCAGAGACCTCACTACCAGGACCAACAGTGCAAAACAAAACCTTTAACCCGAGGCCATCACACAGTCTATCTTCCCTTTAGTGCCCTTGTGTACCCACATGCTAATTCACACCAGAGCTCATTTACACGCACTCACCGTGCACAGGCTCAATCACACACACCCTCCAGGGACGCACACGTTCTCATTCACACACTCACATTCACACTTTACGTACACACCTAAGGTGGCGAGTGGCATCTTAATTAGGAGAGACGGATCACAGTAATGACTGAAAGGGAATCAACGGACTGGAGTAAAACAGTGGCAGACATGGTGTTCATGTGTTTTATTCACTTTCAACTACTCCGTTACAGATATTATGACCTACAGTCCACCCCTCCAGGCTGCTGGTATAGACACACACCCACACACATATATAAAAACACTTACACCAAAGAAATGAGCACACATGCACCGACAAACACACAGCAAACATACTTAACCTGACAAACATACACCAACAAATGTACTCAGTCAATGCTGCAGAACCAAACAGTCTATTGGATACCATGGTCAGTTTTGCATTTACAGTGTTTATATCCCTATAAATATTTTTCTTTTTTTTCATTAAAATGTTGTGTTTGGTGTGTAGATAACGCACCAACTCTATAATAATAAGGGTCATTTAATTATTGTTAAATTTAATTATAAATTAAAAATACAAAACTGAAATATACTAAAAACTAGCGATGTTGAAAACCATTATTATTTTGTAACCTTACTTTTCCCCCTTTAAATTGATTTCAAATATTTTCCTATTATTGTTGTATGACTATTCAGCATTTGGAACTGTGATAATAGCAATGTTAATGAAATATTTATTTGCAAAATAAGTAGATGGGTTATTTCCTGACCCATCAAGGTCCTACTCCTAAACTGTGGTTTACAAACAAAATAATAAATAAATGTTGATTAAATATTTGATAATCAATAGAACATATTATGTTTTGGTTGATTGTTTATCAAGAAGGGATGGTTTCTCACAAAGAGGAAGCCTTTAGTCAGACTAAAAAGCCTTATGAATAAGAAGTGATTAAACATTATCCAACAATAGATATGTTTCTTTCCAGTTGGTGAGCAAATTCTAAAATGTGTATAAGAAATACACCAATAATGTTGTCCTATTTGTGTGGATGAAAAACATAATGATAGCATATTGAAAATAGTAATAACATATGACAGTAAGAATAACATAGTGGTAACCATTATTGTACATTTTCGGATATCCTTATTGTGCAAAACAAACAACAATAACAAGCATACATGAATAGCAAACATCAAGAAATGCACAGTTTATGTTTTGTTCTGTTTTATTCCCTCCAGAAAGCCAACCCAGTCCCAACCCCTCTGACACAACTTCAGCACACCATGATAATATTATTAACAGTAGTAAAACACTGACAAAAAGGGATAACTGGTTCTTTTCGCTTAAGTTTTCTTGGATCAAACATAAAGCTGGTTTGATGTGTGACAGTTTTGTCAATAAAACAGGTGAGTGCGCACTCTTGTTTTGGTACCTGCGCTCTAACCAACAGCTCACAAAAAGTGAAGGGTTGAGGAAGCCTGCTCCACTACAAAAAGGGATCATTATGGATGACAGCCAGATTATTTGTATTTGTAACTGCCGCCGGGCATCAATCATCCACGTCACCTGAATGAGACTCTCCATAGTTATTACTATATAGCAGCCGTGGGATCAATAAATCATGAGCTCAGAATGTCATTTACTTTCCCCAATCAAGTTGCGTGTGCAGTGTGTGTGTGTGTGTGTGTATGTGGGTGTCGGTATGTGGATGTGTGCACACACTAAAGACGTTCAGACAAGAGGAAGCATGTAGAGTGGCCAAGCCTTGGTGTGTGAATATGATTACACATCTCATTTCCAGGAGGACAACATTAATAAACGCAACAAAAGATGTCACAGTTTGAACCCTACCCTGTCAGGCCGATGATCTCCGATACACTGTCAACTACGAATCTGAGTCTCCACTAGGTACAGAGAAACCCAAATGGGTCACTTGTAAAGCATACAGCTTGTATCATTAAGATGTACCTAAAAAGTTGAACCTTTTTGCGATATAGAGCTACTTTTAGAGTTCCACCTACATTTATATACCCAAATCCAACTACGATTAGTTCAGGACCGTAACCAAGGAGTTGAATATGCTTGATACCATTCGAAAGACAAAATTTTGAATTTCTTTTTAGATTTTTCAGAAATACATCACTGTCCCGAAATAAGGATGCTTGTTGTGATGGTGAAGCTTTGACGAAGGTAGATATGAAGGCTGATGTGCCAGCAGGAGGCAAGTAATAAAGTAACACAGATGGTGTTCTGGTATTTACTAAATATGTGCAGTATGATCACTATGAATAGGTAGGCTAGATTAAAGACACAGGAAAACAAATTCTTTATAGAAATAAAGATCCTGAGAACCTCCAAAATAACTAAATGATCTCAGGTTATATTGCTGTAAGTCGCTCTGGATAAAAGCGTCTGCTAATATAATAAACTGCATTAGTATTAAAATCAGTCTACAAACATGAATGGTCTTAACGTAGCTTAGCCTCCCTGTAAACCTTGTTGTCACTAGCTTTTATAGCCAGAAATTGTAAACCTTTCCTTGATCTACAATTTGAAGTAATGTACCCTAAACGTACCCACACATGATGCCCTCCATGTACAGCATAATGGGTACAGTATATTGTTAACTATACAGATTATTATCTGTTATCCTGATATTGGCTAAACATAGTGGTCATACATTTTTTTATGTTATTAATAAAATGATTGGCCTGATGTTGCCGCTATATCAAGGTCACACCACTGTCACCTCATTTGACATAAAATAAAAATATATACAGGTCAAATTCAAATGACAATATCTGCAATTGAACATGGTTTACATCCAGCAGTACATGGCTGTTATTTCAGCACCTTTGCTCACAGGTTTAACAACAGATTCTTCTGAGGAACTAACACGGCAACATGGTTGGTGTGTTTACTGGATGTGCAATCCTGGGTCTTGTAGCAATAAAGACTAGCGTCTGTTCCAAATAATGAGAGCCCTGCTGAACGTGGATTAGGGCTGGTTATGGAGTTCCGTTTGGGACACATCCAGGCAATGGCAAATGTTGTGCAGGCCAGCAGAGTGCCAAATGCCACCTCTAAATCAATCAGAGACATGCCTACCACATCCATAGAGAACTATGTAGTAGACCACACACATCTTTATATTCACAAATCAATTTTGTTTAAGGGAAATTATGTGGTTTCGTAGCTACGGTATCGATATAGTGTGTGTATGGGCCTATACCCTCATGTTGTGTCTTGACTGCCACACCTATATCACAGATCTGTTAACCTGTCGAATTGGTTTATCTCAGATTTGTGGGATATAGTGTGAGTGCTCTGGAACGTATTGTGTCCTTTGTTGCTATGGTAACGTTTTGAAACGGAGTCAGGTGAAAACAGGTGTTTGAGACAGTGACTCAGAAGTTAGACACAGACCACAGTCGAGACAGGTACACCACCTCACCTGTCTGAGAATTAATTGAGATTAACCATTGAACTGTGATTACTGTTAGCCAGGCCGTACCATAAATTTATCAATAATGTAAACTTTTCAATGGATCAATGCAGATAATATAAATTACACTGAAAAAATATAAACTCAAAAAAACAATTTAGAAAATTCGATATGTTTACTTCAGTTGAAACATGTAAGTGTTTTTGTGGGTGTGGGATTTGCTTGGTATAATTTATTCCATGCCATCAAATCAAACCACAATCTTAGTCATCCACAGCCCAGCTTTGCTCAAGCAGCTCCAGCACCAAGCCACAGCACAGTTCCACAGCTCATCCCCAGCCCTGCACCAGCCCCTCCCGTGGAGCCCCATCTCCATATCACAGTGTGCACCTCAGGGCCCCCCATGAACAAGCCTTGGCCCTGGGCCATCTGTGGAGGCATTTCTGTCTATAAATCTGGTTGCAAGGGTGGCACTTGCCCCTGGCCCAGCCCTATATACCCCCTAAGGTCATCCCACACACCCCCAAAGTCACAAGCCCAACCCCTACATACACCAGAGGCCCCTCCCCTCCACCCCTGGGACACATAAGGGCTTAGAAGCATCACTTTCTCCTTCTGTCATCTGTCCATGCTCCCATACCCCCACACCCCCTCCATTCCCAGCCTGCATTTATCCATCCAGCACCGTCAATAGGTTCATCTCCCCATTCCATCAGCAATCGACACATTGATCCCCCACTTTCATTCTCACTATACTGACAAATGCTTCTTCCTACTCCATGCTGACACAGATGTTTGGCCAGCACTCTAGTAAACACAGGGTCCCATACAAAGAGCTATCCCATATAACACATGCATTTCTGAACTATGTCTATATAACTTCAAAAATCCAGAAAAAAAATGTAAGATTACACACTGACTTCAAGGGGAACTGTAGAATTTCACAGACTGAGAAAAACAAAACTACTTTCTCTTTCAGTGACCAGCTTACACTAGCTGTAAAACGTTTATTTCATGATATTTTATTTTTGCCATTTGAACAAGAATTTCAGGGAGGACACGACGAGTTGTGATTCCAGTGTTTGTCAATTGGCCTGCGCTGCTCTGTCTTTAATCAAATGTACGCATTTTAAACCATGTGTCACAAAGCACTGCATAATGTATCCAAAAATATCCCATATACAGTACATGCATTTTTCAAATGATTTCAATATCAAGAAATACATTTTTTACAGCGTTTGTAAGCACGTCACGAAAGAGAAACAAGTCCCGTTACGGCTCAAATTCTACAGTAGCACTTTTGAGGGAAGCAACAAACATTCTATAACTAAGCACTGATTTATGAAAACAACAAAGCTGGTTTTAGAGCTCGGTTCACAAACGGACCCCACAGAGCAACATAGTTTGTCCTGACCACATAATGAGAAAACAAACAGATAATTATTTGAAACACAAAAATATTTAAAATTAAAAGTCGACCATTGCCTGCTTAAACAGAGTGCGCAGTGGCAAAATTCCTCCAAACTGTACTATACCCAAACTTAAGAAAACACTTGACCATGTACAGATTCAGTAAGCATGGCCTTGCCATTGAAAAATGGACACTTTTTTTAATTTAACCTTTATTTAACCAGGTAAGTTGACTAAGAACAATTTCTTATTTACAGCAACGACCTGGGAGCAATTAGGGTAAAGTGTCTTGCCCAAGGACACAACAACATTTGGCTCAGTGGGGAATCGAACTGGCAACCTTCTGACTACAAGTCTGACTCCCAAACAACTGAGCTATCTGCGCCCCTTACTAGAATTTACAGGCAGACCTGGCTGTTATCAGAATAAATTACACTGCCCACAGATTAATGGGGAAATTAAGCTGGATTTCATACCTGTTCTTATGGCAATACGTGGGTAACCGTACAGTACATAATGGAAATGTCACCGCATTACGTAAACAGACTTACAGATATGGCCATTGAAATGTGAACTTTCATACTTATTGAATTGCCATTGTACCTGAACATTTCCAAGTATAGAACAATCGGTTACAATTTAAACAAGGGTAAAATGGGGTAAACAGAACCAGGGGTAACTGTTTACAGGCATTTTCAATAGTTTTGAGTCCTGAAATTTCCCAGAACTTGGCAACCCTGGCTGCAACACTTTTTCCAGATCTGTGTTGTCTTGATTAACTTCTGAGGACTCAAACAAGGAAATATTGTTGGAAGTCCAAGGTAAAACGATTTTTTTTCTGTACAGACGTAATTATCATTACTACTGATGAGTTTCATAACCATCCTGTGCAAATTTTATGAATGAAGCTCTCAGTTATAAATGAAGGGTTTGGTTTCTGCTGTGCATGTTTCATTGACAACATGGTAGCTGTGCAAAGTCAGCCTCAAAATACTTAGGGCTAGACCAAAAACATCCAGAGATAAAGCGAAGGTCTCTGTTTGGCTACCAGGCTGTTTAGTACTAGGTATATGGGTGTACTGAGCCGCTGTGTTTTGTTTTCCTATTTTTTTTCCATTCCTTCCGTTACCTCTGAATTTGCCGGAACCTTCTCCCTGTGACGAGCCTATGTGTTCCCGGGACCTTTGAATTTACAAATTAAGCACTGGTTACACATGAAATTACATATGTATACGGTATATGGTAGGAACAAAAATACTGTAGAGTCAGTGCAAATAGGGTCTAAAATAGAGAGGTAGATTATTTGGATTTTAAAGTGTCAGTGTAATAATGCCCAGAACATGTCATCAGATTTATCCCCCAACACTTTCTCTGGCTGGCACTGATCATGCACAACAAAAATTGTCCTTTGTCTAATCACATTTTTTGTATACATTCCCACAAAATAATGTTGAGGTCAATTTATATTTTTTTCATATTTTGAAAAGATTGTAGATACATCACAATTAAGATAGCTCTATAAATGTATTATAATGCACAATTAGGAAAGCCTTAGGATAAATAATCCACTGGTATAGAGATAATAAAAAATGTATACATATTTATAAAAAGAGTTATATGTTGGATGAGTGTGCTGGGGGTTAAGGTAAGGTTAGGTTAAGGTTAGGTTACGGTTAGGGTTGGGTTAAGGTAAACTTACTAGAATTTACATTTTCATGGCTCCGGAAATGTACATGTGTACGAATTCCTTGTTTTGTACAATGTTTTATGTATCACCATGGAAACAGCCTGGCATTTTCTAACCTCTTGCCATATGTACCACAATATTAGAAACACATTCCCTTCAAATCATACAAGCACACTACAAGGAATTCGAAACCAAATCAAATATCAACAAGCTCACACATCTGTCAGGCAAAACACAATAATGTGCAATCACAGTAGCAAGATTTGTCATCCATTGGTAGCTCAACAGTTTGAACTGTCTCTTCCTGTAGAGGTTTTCATAGGCAAATGCACTTTCGAGGGGAGGGGGGTTCTGTGTATATGTATGCGCAAGTGTGGCAGACCTTCTGAGTTTGTGACGGGGGAAGAGTGTGTGAGTGAGAGCTGTTCATACACATCTAGTAACCCTCTCTACAGGGTGCAAATGGTTGGCCACTGTTTGACTATAGCCGCTTTCCGACCAAGTAGTTACAGGAACGTAGTTATAGGAACAGTCCACTTCAAAACAGTTCTACTAACTACTCTCCCCAAAAACAGGTTTTGCTATTTGCATTCGCACTGGTGAAGTGGCCATAGGAACTGGTAGGAGGGGTAAGGGAGTGACGCAAGCACCGCAATAGGCTTTTATAGCGTTGTCACTAG
>JACXGM010015754.1:0-21036 GCA_016801145.1 Umbra pygmaea
AGAGAGAGAGAGAGAGAGAGAGAGAGAGAGAGAGAGAGAGAGAGAGGAGGAGGGGGGGAAGCGAGAAAGGTGAAGAGAGATTTGGAGAGAGGAGAAAAAAAAGAGTGAAAACAAGTTGGTTGCCAAGGGAGCCTGTAGCATCCTGTACGTTGGGAGCTGTGATTACTCGCGATGTGTGTTTAATTAATTAGCCTGTGTGGAAAGACTTCGTGCTGTTCGTCAGGCTCTCTGTCAATACCTCCATTCCTGGATCAAACGTCAGACACCGCCCGCCTTCCACTTGGCCAGGAATTCAAAAACACCCAGCTTCTGTTGAGGCATATCAATATGCATCGGGCATATGTGTCATAGTTTGGGTGCAACTGAAATGTTTGCGAAGTTGGCAGAGTTTCTTATGAGACATGTGGAAGAAGTTGACTTTAATTGGTGTTAGAAAGTCATTGTCTTAATTGTGGTATCAACACCGTGTCTGCGTTTTGTAGCATCTTTGTTTCATACAACACACATTCAATTGTTATTTATTAAATGACGGAATGAACTACAGTATATTGAATTTGGGCATATAACGATGTAGTCTAGGACTTTTGTGATCGAATTTTTTTTTGTTTTAGATGTGAATAGTATAATTAAGTAGAATCACTGTCATATCACATTTAGCCAGGAATTTAGCCAGATTTATAAATGACATGGGGGACAAATCAGCACAGACGACATAGTAAACTTTTTTGGGGAGACAGTTGGCTCCACAGCACCAATTCTTCCATCACTGGCCAACATTCACAGATTGTATTTGGAACATTCATTGGTTAGTACAGTATGCTTCATTCATGTCATTGTTTTTCTGTCTTCTACAGGACGCCTCCATTGCACATCGTTTCCACACAATGAGAGAGAGACACCCAGAACGCTTCAACAGCAGGTATGTGTTATTGTTTTTTCAACTCAGGTGTACCTGTGAAGCCGCAATCTCTAACTGGCATACTGTAGGGTTAAAGCACGTGTGTTTTCCACTTTCCTCTTTCACTCACTTGTTTGTAACTCACTAGATTGATTTGATTTAATTGTTATGTATTTATGACAAGCGGGAAGGAATTTATTTTTTGGTGCGTTGTGGATGTTTTTTTAATGGTTATGGTATACTTTAGGTTCTTTCAATAGATAAAGTCAAACAGGATAGCTGGAAGGTGGATACGTTTTGCCAGCAATGTAAGGTCAGTTTTTACAATACTGAAAATTCTGATTGTATAACATCTCTTCACATAAATACCCAAAATGATAGAATGCTCTATTCTGGGATCAATCAAAATTGTGGCTAAAACCCTCGCAATTGCAATGTCATTTTTCAATTTGTCTGGTAACCACTTGATAAATGGACTATTTACCATCTGTGATTACCTTAAAGGGATGTTTTCACCTTTAGAGATGAACAAATGTGGCATCTATGTTTACATCAATATTTAACGTGTCCAATACGTCTCAACTAGCACTACAGTGTAATTGTGCGGGTAATTGAATTTGCTTGGGTAGTTTGACATCATGTATCTATCAGAGTGATGACAGAGTCTGCTAATAATCCCATTTGTACTCATTATCATATTTTACTCTGACTTTAGTTCATCATTTAGCCAACTATTATCCAATGGTTCATGAATACGGAGCTCTGCCAGTTTGAATGCAATGCCAATAGTAATACTTAACACAGAAAATGAAAATAGTCTTTATATCTTGTTGAATACAGTTAAAATGGCACGTTAAGTTTTGTTTGAACCATTGGTTTGATATCGAACTGTTAGCTAATGTGAATCAATAACATTGTGTCGGTGGACATTCATTTTATTAAGGGGGAGACAGAAATATGTATACAAAGACATCAAAGATGTTGTTTTATACAATTTTAAGCCCTTGTGAAAAATGATTGAGATATTTTAAGAAAATTATACCATCTGTTATTTGAATTCAATGAATAATTTACAAGACGGAATGGGTTTAGGATCTCTCTATTACACACTATCTTTGCCAATTGAATAATGCATGATTATAGTTTTTCAAGGTAGCATAGATTTTGTTGGATTTGTCCAAGGGGCCTCATGTCCATTGTAAGTACAATGTATCATGTGGCCATTTCCTTTCACAGGTATGAACTGTGTTCAGTAGAAGGTGTGAGATGAAGAACTGTATCTGTGAGGCCAACACTTTATGACCTGTGAAGAAACAGCCAGGACTGATGGAGGTTTACAGCAGAACAACTGACAGCCTGATACAATTTCCAGTAAAACACTAAACCTCCGTTTTATTAATGTTAGTGTTTAACTGCACATGCATGTTTCAATCCAAGTAGTATTACCGCCATTCACAAGCCATTAGGCAGGGTATGCCATGCAGATAAATTACAATAAACAGGAAATCACAAATTGTGATGGCTAGACGCCTTGGTCAGAGCATCTCCAAAAAGCTCTTGTAGGGTGTTCCCGGTCTGCAGTGGTCAGTGCCGATCAAAGGTGGTCCAAGGAAAGAAAAGCGGTGAACAGGCGACAAGGTCATGGCCAGACAAGGCCCATTGACGCACGTGGGGAGTGAAGGCTGGCCCGTGTGTTTTGATCCAACAAACAAGCTACTGTAGCTCAAATTGCTGAAACAGCTAATGCTGGTTCTGACAGAAAGGTGTCAGAACACACAGTACATCAGAGTTCGCTACTTATGGGGCTGCTTAGCCGCGAACCAGTCAGGGTGCCCATGCTGACCCCTGTCCAATGCCGAAAGTGACTACAATCGGCATGTGAGCATCACACCTGGACCACGGAACAATGGAAGAACGTCTGATGAATCGTGGTTACTTTTCCAGTATGTGGATGGCCAGGTGCGTGTGCGTCGCTTACCTGGGTAAAACGTGGCACCAGAATGCACTATGGGAAGAAGGCAAGCTGGAGGAGGCAGTGTGATGCTTTGGGCAATGTTCTGCTGTGAAACCATGAGTCCTGCCCTTCATGTGGATGTTACGTTGACATGTACCACCTACCTGAGCATTGTTGGCGATCATTTCCCCTCTAATGGACATGGTATTCTCTGATTTCATTGGCCATTTCCAGCAGGATAATGTGCCCTGCCACAAACAAAAATAGTTCAGGAATGGTTTGAGGAACACAACAACGAGTTCAAAGTGTTGCCTTGGCCTTCAAATTCTCCAGAGCTCAATCCAATCGAGCATCTGTGGGATGTGATGGACAAACAAGTATGATTCATGGGAGCTCCACCTCGTAACTTACAGGACTAAAGGATCTGCTGCTAATGTCTTGGTGCCAGATACCACAGCACCCCTTCTGAGGTCTGGTGGAGTTCATGCCTCGATGGGTCAGGGCTGTTTTGGAGGCAAAAGTGGGACATACACAGTTTTAGGCAGGTGGTAATAATGTTATGGCTGATATCAAGGATGGGCAACTTTGATGATAGAGAGTGCCACAAAAATGTTATCCTCACTACCGGTGTGCCACATATTTTAGCCTCTGAAAGGGTGGGGGTCGTTTAAAAAAAAGACTTTGAAGTGTGATATTCCTGGCTCTAATGAAACCACATAGACAATCCATCAGTCATTATAGCATGTACTGTACAGTTCGCGAGATAATTGCATTTGGCGAACATACTCGTCAATCGTTTTTGCAGGATTAAATAGCAATATAAGGCAGGCAACATTTATCTGGAGTAAGCCATCCTTTGAAACAAAAACCCACAGATGAAAAGGAAGAAAAATCACATAAGAAAGTTTGGTGAGAAATGGAGGTTTGGAGATGGAGGTTCAAGCTACTAGCTACACTCTGATGCTGAGGCTCTGGTGATGAGTTGTTCTGTGTGTTGGCTACAGTATGATGCTGAGGCTGTGGTGATGAGTTGTACTGTGTGTTGGCTACAGTATGATACTGAGGCTGTGGTGATGAGTTGTTCTGTGTGTTGGCTACAGCATGATGCTGAGGCTGTGGTGATGAGTTGTTCTGTGTGTTGGCTACAGCATGATGCTGAGGCTGTGGGAATGAGTTGTTCTGTGTGTTGGCTACAGTATGATGATGAGGCTGTGGTGATAAGTTGTTCTGTATGTTGGCTACAGTATGATGCTGAGGCGGTGGTGATGAGTTGTTCTGTGTGTTGGCTACAGTATGATGCTGAGGCTGTGGTGATGAGTTGTTCTGTGTGTTGGCTACAGTATGATGCTGAGGCTGTGGTGATAAGTTGTTCTGTATGTTGGCTACAGTATGATGCTGAGGCGGTGGTGATGAGTTGTTCTGTGTGTTGGCTACACTCTGATACTGAGGCTGTGGTGATGAGTTGTTCTGTGTGTTGGCTACACACTGATGCTGAGGCTGTGGTGAGTTGTTCTGTGAGTATATAATCAACCTCACAATACGATTGTATTATGATACTATTGTGCCAAAATGATATGTATTGTGATTCTATTGCGAAGTGAATATAGTGAGGTTTGCCATCTCCCCGTTAGTATCTGTGTTAAAGCTCGGAGATGGTGATGAATGCACAAACTGCCTGGAAGTGTATTATTCTAAACCATAGACAGTGTTGTGCTTTCAGGAAATGTAAACAAAATACTTATTACGATATGGACGGATGAATGTGTTATAGCCCGATCATTAACCAAACCCATGTAGAAAGACTATAAAATAAAACCAATGTTCGACGAGACCTCGCCAGTGAGGGCGTACGCAACTGGGATGGTCCCTCAGTGGACGAGCGCCGACGTCAAGTCAGTGGACGAGCGCTGGGTGGAAATGTTTACACATTTCAAAAGCAGGGAGATTCCGTTCAAAAATGTATGTCTCCTTTGTCAGTTCGTCACGTGTCTAACCGGCACAAATGTTCCTCTTGAGCAGATCTTTTCGCTCATGAACAACACATGGACTGACGAGAGGAACCGCATGCGCATTCGCACCTTAAAGGCGCTACTCATCACAAGGGCCAAATTTGCTCACACCTGTGCACAATTTCACTATAGGCTTTCAGCCGACAAATTAACTCTTGAGCAAAATCACTCCTCTAACAAATATATGGAATTAATCTTTCCAATAGGAAAGCTGTCTGCTATTTAAAATGAGATTACATTTGTGTGTATGTGAAGTTGGTTAGAATAACACTGGTAACACTTTACGGTAAGGGTACATGAATATTCAAGAATTCATGCATGAATTAATTGATATACATGTATGTATTATTATGCATTATGTAATTAATTATTTACGTATTATTGCATTCTTTAACCCATTTCCTCCTAAAACGCCTGATAAAAACACCTATAAAAAGCTATGTTATTCTACGATGAATATCCTTATCTCCTGAAGGTTTTCAGAAAAAAATACAAAATTGTCAACTTCTACCAAAACCTAAGCGTCTGTAGCACATAGAAACATGACATAAAATTAATTTTAAAGGTAATAATCACAGGTTTTATTATGCTATTTATTCATTATGCCAGTATTGTATTTATATATTAACATTATTGCATTTATTATCAACAATCAACAATCATCACCATAACTATATTACTATTTATTATGCTGTTTATTCATTATGTTCGGTGTACTGATTATTTTCCGTCACCAACATGTCCCATAGCTCATTGGTAAAAATACGGTTTGCGGGTGAACTGCTTTGCCTTGCGCGGCAGATAACCCTCTACCACCTTCCTCCAAACTCCTCACTATCTTCCAACTCAATGCCCTCGCTGTCAAAATCCTCCTCTGTTGTAGCCAGTCTCAAAAACAAATGCACGTGTATGTCTGATTGATTGATGTGATTTTCAGCGAACCACGGTACATTTGGGTGGTTTATGTCGTCTATAACATGAACAACACAACTAAAGCATTAGGTATGTGTGCACATCATTATGAATTATTATTTGTTCAGCATGATCATCATTATTTATTTTGCTGCAAAAAAAATGTGATCATCACTGTGCAAATTCTGATTTGAACACAACTTGTGCATAATGATGTACCCACATTACCTAATGCTTTATTTAGTTGATGTGTTGTTCATGCATGAGGTCATGAATGAGAGGCTATGAACTCATGTCAAGTCCTGATGATTCATAAGATAAAATGAAATGAAGTAATGCACAAATCATGAAATAATTCATGAATGAATTCATAATTCATGTACCCTTACCATAAATTGTTACCATCATTTTAGTTCAAGCCTGTGGCAGCAGTTCCAAATAATTTGTTTAGTGCCATGCATTGAAAAATACATTTTCACAAAGTTTCTCACAAGTGCAGTGTGTGCTTCTGAAAAATAAAGTTGGTCCCACATGAAACTCACTCAATGTCAGTTGAGCCAGATCTTTTAAAATAATTTCTTAGATATGTTGGCTACATACCAAGAAAATTCATAAATATTAACTAAGATACCCTATGATGTTGTGAGAAGTAGGTCTACGTGTGCTGTTGGCAACATTGTGTCTAATCTGTCTGTGTCTACGTCTGACCTGGGCTGGCACATGTTTGTGTTAAAAAGTGTGTGCGTGCACGAGCACTACGGTCACGCGCGAAAGTGTCCCTGGTTTTAGTTCCGGGAAATCTGGTCACCCTAAATAGCTAGCATTGCTTTCTGAAAGTTAGGGTTAATGAACTATCAAGCTCAGCTGTAGCAGCATAGGCGTAAGCTACGGGTATCTGAAAAATACCCCCTGCTCTGCCTTTTAGAAATAGTCAATTTTGGTTTCATACACATCAATGTTTACAGCCCAATTATGACCCTGTATTGCAGGCAAAACTTTTACATTTTATGTGGGAATCAGCAGGGTAACGATTATGACCAAAACACAGCACATAACACAGCTTAAAGATGCAGTCTGTGACTTTTGCCATTTTTAAAATACTGTTTTAAATCTCACTTGAGCCTGGATATGTACTATGCTGTTTATCACACTTCAGTTAGCCATGAAATTCAAAGTTTGGTTCAGCAGGTTTGGTAATTTTTCAATTTCTGCAGACCCTTTTCAGCTCGATTGCACCACTTATACTACCAGTGGCCGAAAATCTAAAACTGCATCTTTAACTAAACAGAGTCATCACATGGAATAGAAATCAAGACTTACCAGCTTAACCTAATAAATGCTATGGTAACGCTTGCTGTTTACAACTCAATCTTACGGTACACTAGCAGATTTGATTTGTGATAATTTTATCACTGTTCTTTTGTCAGTTTGGCATCTGCTGCATGCTGCTGTGTTGCTAATCCTTACACTTTGCCATGGTAATGCAATAATGTGCCCATGCAATACAATATCAGAGTAGAATTGAGATTAATTTACATTTCTAAGTACAGCACACGTTCCTCTACAGAGGAACTGATATTATATGAGCAAATAATGTATACATATATTTTAATTTAACATTACTTTAATTTTATTATTGGAAAATATACGAAGAATCATAAACATAAAAAGATCTTCAATTAAAACAGAATACATTAATTGTATCAATTATGCATTAATACAGTGGTTATTAAGGAAATACCATGATGCTTCTTGTTTCATTTGTTTCTATTGTTGCTTGTGTAGAACAGGTCCCAGGTAAGATGACTGACAAAGTACTCCATTTTGATGTATACAAGTGTACCTATATTTGTGCCTGAACCAAACCATTCCCCATCTCCTTTCTTACTTCCAGGGTTCTAACTTAACTTAGCCAAACGGCTAGTGAATGTTCAAATTTTACCAGCTACTCAATAGATTAATATTGTGTTTTTGGCTGGTGAGTGAAGCAAATCTTCCAGCCACCTGCATATTTTACCAGCATTTGGCTGGTTAATGGTGCTAATTTTGAATGCATCTTACTTCCCTTTTTCGGTCTTTTCTGTTTCTTCAGAGGATATCAGTTACATTTGTTATCGATTTGACCTTAAAGAACACATAAATATTTTATCAGGTTTAATTAGCAACAATATAATGGCATATTGTTTTTGTAATTATGAAATGAAGGGATTTGGTTGATGAATTTATGGGTCGAACCGGGGGGTGGTGGGGGGGTGTGGCGGCTTTCTGGATTTGCACCTCTGGGTGATTATGAGGAAGAAGGTGTAAAGATTTGACACGTCGGCAGATTCATTTACTGACTGCAACCTGACCAGGAGGTGATAATGAGGTCGAGGATTAAAAGTAGACAATCAGTCGCCACCCACTGCCTCCCACCGCCTGAAATACACTGTTCCATTCTCCTGCTTCTTCTACTGATCTGCCCCATAATGACACACTAATCTCTGATTCGGGGGGGGGGGCTGAGGGATGCAGAGGGGAAAAGTAACAGAGAGAAGGACAGAAGGAAAAAAAGGGTAAGGACAGAGGGTCAGAAAGAGAGATTGAGATGGAACAAAAAAGAGAGAATGATGAAACTAAAGCCAGGTGTGTCTTCAAAATTACAGTAGTGCTGCAGGGTAATGTGTACAACCCCCATGTTGGCCTTCTAATTAGAAAGACTGCAGAGACCGTTTACACGATAAATAAAAAAAATATCTAAGAAATAGTTCAATTGGCAAGAAGTGTTGTAAGCCTGCGATGTTTTGATTTTATTACTACTATTACTACTGGTGTCTTAAGCACAGGTTTCTACTCTGCCTCATGTAGCCTGTGGCGGTTGTGTTCCATCACTTCTGTGCTAACCTTTCCTGGCGGCGCAGGGAAGCCAGGCATGGAGCGCTCTTTAGCATAATGAGTGTGTTCATCAAAGCTTGCGGTGCGCGCAGCGCCCAGTTGGTCCACTCACACACACTCCCAAACTGTTTCCCCACTGGGCCCCTGTGGACCCGGGCAGGGGCCGCCCTCGGACCTCATTTGAGAAAGAAATCGTTTGTCTGACCAGGATGTCATCTATTATTAATGACCACTTGTGAGTGTAATTTAGAAGGTCTCACCTGTGGCCCCGTCCCCAACCCAGCGTGACAGACGCACGTGTGTTTGAGCGCCACAAATAACACACACACAGATACTGTAATAACATGCACTTATTTGCACACATTCAATGTTGCATGAGTACACACACACAGACACTTGCACACCGAACATAAACACAAACACAGCCAAACAGCCATAACAATTTGCTTCACACTTATTTGGATCCGGAATTAAGGCGTCAGCCTTTGGAGGGTGTGGATCCCACAAGACAGTTTTACACACCTGTCATTGAGCCACCCCTAATGTTTTTTTTATTTAAACCCTAAACTGAGTCAGATGAATCCTGCTACAAGCTACCTGTGAATGTTGACAGTTTTAACACGTCCAGTGGTAGATGGTCTGCAGAATTTGTTGTAGTCATACTTATAAAAACGATCAACTATTTGTTGAAAATTCTTGCTAAGGTTGGGGTAAGATTTATAATTAGGGATAGTGTAGGCTTACTTCAAACGTTACTTGTTAGTCTGTCTATAGAAAATGTACAGGTACAATTTATAAACCTCCTATTTTTGACTGGATGTGTAATATGTTGCTTTATGCATCAGTTATAAGTAGTATCACTATAATGCCTCAGTTCTAAGTTGGAAAGTGAGTGGATTTGATGACAAGGGCGGCTAATGCATGACATAGTAAACAATTTCAGAGATTATTCTCTGAATAATAATGGCTCGATAGCACCACTTTTACAACTAGTGGCCAAAATAATTGATATTTGACGAGACACTTGTATGGATGAATCCCCATTCAGTGGTCATTTATTCATAATGTTGTACCACTACCTCTAGTGTTCAAGGCTCCAACCCCATATGGACTCCTCCCTTTCACTCCCCCATAGAGCCCCCCCAGGCCCTGTTGTGTCCCCCAGCCTCTCTCAAGCCCCTGCCCCTGTAGAGCCACCAGCTGGCTACACTGTTCCCTCCTCACACCTTCCCACCAGCAGTATGTTCACGTCCAGGGTGAGAGATAACAGACCGTAAATAATGTATTTTACAATTCTTATGTTTGACGATATCGTGGGTGTTATTTTTTGTAGTGCCTATTATAACAAATCATAGCACCATGTACCTGACAATACATTCTTGTATGTTTTTTTTACAGTATTAGGTTTCAAATAGCTTGTATACGTTTTTGGTGTAGGGGTTTATTATTTGAATGACAGGACAGTAGTAAGCAGAGCAGAGGGTAAAATGAAACATTACATTTTAGTCACTTAGCCGACGCTCTTATCCAGAACATCCCCTGAAGCAAATTAGGCTACAGTGCCTTGCTCAGGGGCACAACGACATCTAGCCAAGTCGGGAATTGAACCAGTAACCTTTTGATTGCAAGTCCGACTTCCTAACTACTGAGCCACCTGACGCCCTATAAAAGCCTATAGGAAGGGCACAGACGTTTGTCTCGAACCCCTGTTGCCAGGTGTCATTTTGGGTCCGGAGTCAGGGGCTTAGATTACTACACCAGATTCCTGCACAAATTATTTGTATTTCTACATAAAACCAATCAAAAGTTCAAAGATCCTGATAATATAGCATGAGCTTTTAGATTTGCAGTGAACAACATGGTTACACTGACAAAGACAATTTAGTTCCACCTTAAAATGATTCTAGCTAGGTTACTCTGAACAAGAATGAATAGACCCAGGGGTCAATTTGCTTGCAGTTTGAACAAACCTGTGTTACTGTGTGCAATCTACTGGGTCTATCAATAGGAAAGACAACTCGGGTCATTTCTCAAGCTGCCATTCAAGCTTGTAGCACTTGGGGCGGTGTCACGTTAAACAAAACTTGATGCAATGCACGCAGGGCTGGTTATGTCAATGGGATATTTATCACCTCTGATAAAGAAGAAATTAGTGTGAAAATAAGGTCATAGATCATGGCGGCTTAAATTAAGTGTCAGAGGGGGAAAATCAATGTGGCCACTACCTCGTGCTCAACAGTGGACAGTAGAAAGAGCATTAAAGTGTAGTGCAAGGTGCTGTAGCCTAAGGACAGCCATGCTACACTGAAGCCAGTTTGCCATTAACAACCTGTGATACAGCGACGAGCCGTTCATGAAGCAGATGAGTTGACTGATGAGGGGCGCACTGGGGCACGGGGATGTGACCCGTCTGTCGGATCTGGGAGCTGTTCGCTTCAGTGGTGAAACCTGAGACATTGTTTTCTTTGACACTGCAGATCTAGCTACAAATTGGCTCTCTTCCACTCGTGGAATATTGAGATGATTTGCATCATCATACTTAGGGTAAAAAGATGGTTAAGGTTTTCTGGCAATAGCAAATTGTGTTTGTGTGCCTGTGTTCATCTGGTCTTCTAAGTAAACATGCACTGTACAATGTTATTCACCTTTTTCTCAAAGTTGAATGCCTTTACCCAGCTTAGAAGTGTCAACCTGTTCAGATGATTGCCGTCTTCAGCTGACTCTTCATTGATCCTCAATGGCCGTCCCCATAGGAGCGTTCCATCTCTAGCAGCTGTGTCAGATCACATGAGCGCCAGTCTGTCAGCACATAACGGATGGGAATCCGATCGGCTCACTTGGATGCTCTAATTACCTAATGAACAGGGAGATAAGGTTGTGATTTGTTGCCTTGACGCTCTTGTTAGGTTAAGTAGTGGGAATCGACAGGACAGTCAGATGTAGATTATCTCTTCCATCTATTCCTGTGTTTAACTATTAAGCAAAGTAGTAAACTCTACGAGTAAACTGTACTCTGTAATGTTGGATTGAATTGGATTTCTCATCCTAAGGTATATGTCGCAAAAAATATGTAAACATGAGAGTAGAACACCATCGGATAAAGTAGTACACAAAAACCCAGGTACACCTTTAAGTAGATGAAATTACCTTCTGTTGTTTTTGAATTACGTCAAGTAGTCCGAAAGACATCAAAGTGCTGCAGTTTGAAGGAAATCTATAGAAAATTCAGCTGTCAATTATTACTCAGTTTTAACTACTACAAACTGTAGATGAGACTAAATTGTTGTGTTGGGTTTAGGTGATTTTCTGTGTAAAGGTGCTGTGAGCTCCTCACGTATGTGGTAGATTGGCTGCATTTGGCTTATGATTGTGGTGTTCAAATGGATTCCTGAAGTCCTGTCGAGTTTGCTTCTCATGTAAACTTTCTGCCTGGCAACCAAATGCTACAGCTGCTTAGAGATCTGTGTTGTTCCCTCGTGTCTTAAAGTTCACAGTGTCAACACTTCAGATGTGCCAGAGCCTCTTGAAAAAAGACAAATTAAAGTAAAACTATTTCAGTGAGAGATGAAAATGATTCATCCATCAGGCCGTTGGCCATGTAAAGACTGCACATTGTTTAGTTTCAGTCACACCACAAGTTGCTTCGGTTTTGAATAGCCTCGTGAATTAGCCCACTGGATTTGTTTGTTTGCAAATGAATCTCACACCTGAGTCTGTTTTGTCTGTGACACGAGGGCTGGTGTGCTTTTGTTTTCGGTTGCCTTAGACACATTTTTTGAGTAGGCCTCAGACCTGTGTTCAAATACACTCAGAAAAAAAACGGTCCACAATTCCATATTTTAACCATTGATATCTGTTCCTCTAATGGGACACTGATGTACTTTGAGGGACAAAACTTTACACATTTGATTCCCTAAGGATGACTTGCATACCTTTGAGGGTACTTACCGTATGTGACCAGTGTACCTTTATGTACAGCCATTTTGAGGTGCAGATACTGTATGAATGGTAAAAATATGGACCGATATCGACCATGGTAAGGTACAGTACAGCCCCAGCAACAAGCAGTGTAACCTTTTAGGTACATTTTGTGTACCTATTTTGTGTAGGATGATGAAAGTGGTGTTTGAAAGTTGCTAGATATGTTGCTGTGTAACTCAGCAAATGCCCCATCTCTTTGCTCAGTCTGTCTGTTGGTCTTGTTCTCTTTCTCTTGGTATGTCTGTCTCTCTTGCTGTCTTTCCCTCTTCCTACTGTTCTCCTGCACCTATTGACCATGTTGCACATTGTAAATCAACATCGGCCCGGGGTATCCTGCAAGTGGCTAATGAAAGCTCATTTATAAAGAGGCTAAATGGTCCTGACAAAATTCCTAATGAGGAAATCAATAATTGAAGGATTGTTTATCTGCTTGTACTAATACATCCTGCTTGTAGAGCGTGGGTTCTAGGGAAAAGAATACCTTTTTCTATTATATTCAGTTTTGAATGTTAGCCACAATGTTTTTTCCCTCTCCTTCCAAAGAACGTAATAAAGAATCTTCTGTTGTTGTTTTTCTCTGAAATCTAAATCAACCTGTGTCTATGAGGCGTTCTTTCCAAGAAATCTCCACTAAACATTTGCAGTGGGATGTGATTCATGTGAGAGCAGAAATCAGTGCACAAAGTAGACATGATGTAAGCTACAGAATGTACAAACGAGTAGTTAATAGGAGTCCTTTAAATACACTGTTTAAATGAGGCACCAGAGGGTTGAATATCTTAACACACATTAATAGATGTGTTTTTCCCCAACATAAGTCGTTATTATGACCCCTCCAAGGCTTGCTAACTCTATGTAAAGAGTACAGTCAGTAATATTTAGTTTAAACTTCGACCACCACAGCGTTTAGCAATATTGATTCATCTTTAGACCATTCTTTCTCTAGAGACTGTATAAGAAATCATAGAGAATATATTTATAAAAAAATGTCTGTGTTCTGTATGAGCATTCTCCTTTGGGTATTAGGTCCACATTCTCAACTCATTGTCCATGAGGTTTATTTCTGTACTTCAGGCTGCTTGGTTTGGCAGTTTGCTCAGTCTAAAAAGTGTAGCTTACATTCTGCAACAGCCTTCAGACAACCGATCAGTCCTGTGTTCATACAGGTGTTGAATCGTCATTTGACCACTCAGTCCTGTGTTCATACAGGTGTATGGTCATCATTTGATCGCTCAGTCCTGTGTTCATACAGGTGTATGATCATCATTTGATCGCTCAGTTCTGTGTTCATACAGGTGTAGGATCATCATTTGACCACTCAGTCCTGTGCTCATACAGGTGTAGGATCATCATTGGACCACTCAGTCCTGTGCTCATACATGTGTAGGAGCATCATTTGACCACTCAGTCCTGTGCTCATTCAGGTGTAGGATCATCATTTGACCACTCAGTCCTGTGCTCGTACAGGTGTAGGATCATCATTTGATTACTCAGTCCTGTGCTCATACATGTGTAGGGTCATCATTTGACCGCTCAGTCCTGTGCTCATAAAGGTGTAGGATCATAATTTGACCGCTCAGTCCTGTGTTCATACATGTGTAGGATCATCATTTGATCGTCATCCTGCGGCTGGATTACCAATTAACATAAATATAAAACCTGTACTCTTTTTGTGGTTTATATGTTTTGATGCTTGTCATTTCCACTTTAAAAATATTGAGTTAAACTAAGATCTGACATCTGCGAGTGCTGGTGTATAATGAACTTGTCCTCTCAGATTTAAATAAATGAAGAGGACTCATACCAACTGGCTCATAAGTTTAGCCTAGTTAACTGGAATTGTTCCCAACCTTTTCAATGACATTTACATGTTTACACAGTTCAGTTTTAGCAGCTTACACTAAGTACAGGGAGATTCACTGAAACTAAGTGTCTTTGTGAAGGGCACCACAATATTTTGCCCACTCTGAAATAAAACGATTTTAATTCTGACTCCCTATCCACTGAGACACCTTATGGCACACTTGGTTTCGATTAATGTTGATGCCCACCAATAGCCTTAGTGAGTGCAAAGTAGAAAACATAGTCTTACTGCAGGTAAACCATCAGCTAAAAGCTAAGCTAATGTAAACAGTGCAAGATTACATATTATATTAAACAAAATGTAACAAATGTGCAAGGAAACTAAATAAAAAATATGTTTATAACATCAATTCAGTCAACATATTCTCATAAAAAGCAATGTGCAAGACAAAAAACTAATTAAAATCTGCCCATTTAGTGATTGTTGAATAAGCACAAGTACAAAACCACAGGCCTAATTGGTGTGGTTCAATGCCACATAGAAAACATCTTACAAATTAAAAAAGGGAAGGACCTACCTGACTTCTTTAATATATGAGAGTCACTACTCCTAGGCAACAGTTACGCAGCTCACCTAAAACTCGCAGGTTTCTTCTGTCTTCGTTCCATGGTCATGAACAGTGCATATCCCACACTGCCTATCCTTTGCCAATGTAAAAAGATCGACGTCAGTACCAGCCACATCATTTAACAATAGACTACATGTTTAAATGTTACATTCTCATCAATTTTTATCATTTTTTAATCAAGTTCACAATCATTTTTTATAAAAAAAATGTATTACAAATTTTCATTCAAACAAAATCACAGCACACTTAAAGCATAACTCTTGCCAAAATGCAGCTAAGGTCTTTTGTTGAATGTACTCAGTCAAATCGCCTTTTGAACAGGAGTGATAGGGGCACCAATAGGATAGCATCAAAATCGCTATTTTTAAAACACTAAGAAGGCTCGACACAACATGAACCTTTGCTCGAAGTATCACCAGGGGCTGTACACATGAACTCAAGCATTGAGAACATTGTTTGTGTACATAGAGTTCACTAAAAAGAAAGGTTTTGTACAACTCCCACCTTCCCATACAGAAATCTAATATATGGCCTATGTGTATATAACTTATATGTCCTATATCTGCATATATGGTGGAAACATCCTCACATATATGTACATATATGTCGAAATATACAAAAATTGGCCGTTTTTATATATGTGACATACATTTCCACATTTGACATCCATATCTGCATTTATCAATGGTTTATAAAGTGTATAAGTGATGTAATGTATAACATCTGTCAATGTACATATGAGATTATGTAAATAAAGAATTTAAAAATACTGCTATATTTATTCTTGCCTTATGTCAGTTAACAATTCATCTACAAATTTAAACAAAAATGTATGCTTATGTGTGAGATATTGATGTTATATACAGTACTGTATATGTGATGATAAGTAGGGGTATGACATGTATTTCAATTAAATATTTGGTTAAATCTTTTTTAAATGTCTCCCATACGGAAATCTAATATATTACCATGTATGTATATTATGTCAGATATCAGCATATATGGTGGAAACATCATCACATATATATACATATATGTTGAAATATACAAAAATGTGACATATATTTTCTCATTTTGTAATTCAAATTTTCTAATCAAATTATATGGTCATATATTTTCAAAAATATGTTAATATTTTTCATATGATTGGCCATACACTCACCTAAAGGTTTATTAGGAACACCATACTAATACTGTGTTTGACCCTTTTTCGCCTTCAGAACTGCCTTAATTCTACGTGGCATTGATTCAAGAAGGTGCTGAAAGCATTCTTTAGAAATGTTGGCCCATATTGATAGGATAGCATCTTGCAGTTGACGGAGATTTGTGGGATGCACATCCAGGGCAAGAAGCTCCCGTTCCACCACATCCCAAAGATGCTCTATTGGGTTGAGATCTGGTGACTGTGGGGGCCATTTTAGTACAGTGAACTCATTGTCATTTTCAAGAAACCAATTTTAAATTATTCAAGCTTTGTGACATGGTGCATTATCCTGCTGGAAGTAGCCGTCAGAGGATGGGTACATGGTGGCCATAAAGGGATGGACATGGTCAGAAACAATGCTCAGGTAGGCCGTGGCATTTAAACAATGCCCAATTGGCACGAAGGTGTGCCAAAAAAACATCCCCCAAACCATTACACCACCACCACCAGCCTGCACAGTGGTAACAAGGCATGATGGATCCATGTTCTCATTCTGTTTACGCCAAATTCTGACTCTACCATCTGAATGTCTCAACAGAAATCGAGACTCATCAGACCAGGCAACATTTTTCCAGTCTTCAACTGTCTAATTTGGGTGTGCTCTTGCAAATTGTAGCCTGTTTTTCCTATTTGTAGTGAAGATGACCCGGTGGGGTCTTCTGCTGTTGTAACCCATCCACCTCAAGGTTGTGTGTGTTGTGGCTTCACAAATGCTTTGCTGCATACCTCGGTTGTCACAAGTGGTTATTTCAGTCAAAGTTGCCCTTTTTATCAGCTTGAAGCAGTCGGCCAATTCTCCTCTGACCTCTAGCATCAACAAGGCATTTTCGCCCACAGGACTGCCGCATACTGGATGTTTTTCCCCTTTTCACACCATTCTTTGTAAACCCTAGAAATAGTTGTGCGTGAAAATCCCAGTAACTGAGCAGATTGTGAAATACTCAGACCGGCCCATCTGGCACCAACAACCATGCCACGCTCAAAATTGCTTAAATCACCTTTCTTTCCCATTCTGACATTCAGTTTGGAGTTCAGAAGATTGTCTTGACCAGGACCACACCCCTAAATGCATTGAAGCAACTGCAATGTGATTGGTTGAGTAGATAATTGCATTAAGGAGAAATTGAACGGGTGTTCCTAATAATCCTTTAGGTGAGTTTATATGGCCATATATTAGATTTCTGTATTTAAATATGTAATTAACATATATGGTAATATATATTTTAAATATATGTTAAGATTTTTCATATGTATGGCCATATATGGCCATATATTAGATTTCTGTATTGGTTAGCAGTTTGTGTTTCTGGTGGCTGTTTTTTTGCCAGTCCGAATGGAACGTAACAGGGAGGAGAGTAAACATGGAAAGCTCCTAAAGCTTAGTTCCATATAAATGCATGGATAATTTGTTGTTTTGTCATAAGTGAAAAACAGTATTGACCCTGTAGTTGAATAAGGAGCCTTGTGAAATAATACCAAAGTCAAAAAGCGGAAAAGTCACGTGAGGTCTCGCGTGGGTAGTTGTTGCCGGTGTTACAAAGTTTCACGCGAGAGTTTACGTCAGCTAAGATTAGTTTATTTAGACTGAAATATTGAATGAAACCCCTTGTTATTATTTGAATAGATATTGCCATGAGCTACGTGGCTAAGTTATCATGCTTTTCATTGGAATTACAACATCATGACATTTCCTCCTATGGAGTCCATTCATTTGCATTCGAAGATCGACACTTTTTGACTAGCAAAATGGCAGCCAGCAGAAACACAAACTGCTAAGGTGAGTTGTACAAAACCTTTCTTTTTAGTAAACTCTGTGTACACAAACAATGTTCTCAAAGCTTAAGTTCATGTGTAAAGCCCCTGGTCATGCTTCGAGCAAAGTTTCATGTTGTGTCAAGCCTTCTTAATGTTTTAAAAATAGCGATTTTGATGCTATCATATTAGTGCCCCTATCATTCCTGTTCAAAAGGCGATTTGACCAAACCAAAAATAGAGAAAATATTAAAAGTGGCATTTCTGTCCTAATTATGCTCCTAAACGAAAGATTGACTTGGGTACATTAAAATAAAGACCTTAGGTTGCATTTTGGCGAGAGTTACACTTTAAAGAGTCTTCACAGAACACCAGTTTGTTGAGTCAAACTAGTGGAAAACCACTGGGTTCTCTACAAAGTCCCATAAGGGCAGATGGTGGGTCTGACTAGCAGGGTCATTGATCAGGGGGCTTAGCTCTGAGAGGCTGTGCTCCCAGGAAGCCAGGGGAGCAACAGTCTTGAGTTAATTGATGGGTCAGTTAAATTACCCTCTCCCACTCCTTTTTGTGGTTCAATGCTTGGTAATCACCACATGTAGTCTGGTTAATCTGCTTTGCGTTAGCCTTTGGGCTTCTACCTGTGGAAGACATTATCAGTATTGAATTACATTTTTTCCAGAGATTAATAAATTAAGCCACTGCTTGTGTAAAATCTATGTATTTAAAATTATATATATATAATAATGTACATTATTGTCATAAGTTTGGTGTAGGTAGAGGAATGGGAGACCAAAGCAAGGAGAAGTGTTTTTCAGTTTATCCAAACAACTTAAATCCACAAGATGTATCACAGGAGGAACTAACGACAGCAAAGGACTTTGAGTGCACAACAAATATTTGGGGCGCCAATATCTCAGTGGTTAGGGAGTCAGACTTGTAGTTGGAAGGTTGCCGGTTCAATTCCCAACTTTGCCTAATGTCTTTGTGTCCTTGGGCACGGCACCCCAAGTTGCTTCCAGGGAATGTCCCTGTATTTACTGTAAGTCGCAGAGCGTCAGTTAAATGACTAGAATTGAAATAAATAGCAACTATGTTCTGATGCAGCATAGAAACAGATGCTAAACAGAAATTGCTATAGATGCTAAACATTATAAATTCAAATGAACCTTATCAGCGGTCATTGATAAACAATGGTAGAAAATAGTTCCAAGTTTGGAAATTACCACATTTTGATTTAAATTAAATAAACTTGTAGCTAATACAGATACAATATTTCCTTATATACTGTATGAGATAAAGAGAGAACAATTGGATTTGGTTCTAGCCAAGACCCACTGTACAGCAGGAGATGTTGATGTTGGGGAAGAAACATTGGTGATTCCTCCTAGTCCCCTTACACTGGCTGTCTTGTTTTTCAGAACAAAGAACAAACTGTGGTACTTTGAGTTTGGCACTTCTGAGACCTTCTCGGCCACATGCAAGAAGCTCCACGACTATCTGGAAGTTGAGGTAAAAAACAATCTATTTTAATGTTGAGGTAAAAAACAATCTATTTTAATGTTGAGGTAAATACAATTGTCTTATTTAAATGTTGAAAGATTAAGCAAATTATTTGTGTAATATCTTACATTGTCATTTCTTGTCAGGTAATTGCACCAATTTGTGATAAATACAGAATCATCAACTACCCTTTTGTGCTGTCCTATGCAACACTGACATACAAAGCAGACACAATCATTCCATTCACATTTTAGTCAGTTAAAATACGCTATTATCTAGAGCATTACAGTGGAGAGCGAATACATTTTGTTCAGCTTACCTGAGAGAAAATATACTGCCTGAAAACTACATTTAGTCGACACCATTTAAAGACTCAGGGCTGCTGTCGCCTCTTGATCCACAAATAGCCCTCAATTTGTACCAATTTCACTCTGTGGAAACGTCTAGGAGGGACGAAGGCCTCCCCTCTCCCCCTCCCACTCTCCTAACTGATCCTTAGCCCAACACACAGGTAATTATCCCGGCACGGCCCCGCTGTGTGTGATATTGAGTGATAATGAAGGTGGCGTCTATCCGATCCACCCCCCCCCTCCTCAGAGCCGTCAGCGAGTGCGGAGGTCTTCATTAATTATCTGTGGATGGCTACTTAGTATGGTATGGTAGGGGAGCATGTACAGTGTCGATTACAGGTCCTGTCTTATCCTCCACTGATTGAGGACTAAGAAGTGGCATGTCAAACCACTAACGACTTCCTAACATGGATGCCGTACAAGCGTAAAGTTGTAAGAGGTCACAGCTTCTGGTGGACATGGACAGTTAATGATTTCTCAGCTGTAAACGTTCTCGGATGAGCATCAGAGCTTTTTGATAACAGTAAGATGTGGAACACAAGGAGGAAAAGCTGAATGAACTAAATGGAAATGTTTTTTTTGGTAGTGATTGATTTAAAATAATTATCTAAGCTTTTATTATATATAATAATATATTATATATATTGTATAGTTTCGTTGCTACAAAAATGTTTGAAGAGGAAAGCGTTGATCATGGATTTTCTGTTATCATTCACTCATTCCTCTCAATGTCATTCTTGACCTTTGACCTTTGTGAAGTGCGATGGCATCACTCTGGACTTAACCAGCATCTCTCTGGAAGGCATCGCCATTTTAAACATTCCCAGTATGCATGGCGGTTCCAACCTGTGGGGTGAGAGCAGAAAGAGACGGACCAACCGTCGTGGAGGGAAGAAGGCCCAAGATAAGAGGACAACATTACTTGACCCCAAAGAGCTTCAATTTGCTGTTCAAGGTAACTGTAGTAACATCACACACAGTGCTGATTGAACGTATGTGAACCCCTTGTGCAATGGGAAAAAATAGTGTGAGTTGTAATCCCCATAAAACCTGCTGGGCATCATGTGATTGTATCAGCTGCGGTCGGTGGATCTTAATTGGGGAGGACGGGCTCGTATTACACTCGGAACCGGAGTGTATGGAATGGTGCGCAACGAACAAAACCAATTG
>JACXGM010015755.1:0-21036 GCA_016801145.1 Umbra pygmaea
ACACACACACAGTCCTGTCTCACCTGTAAAAAAGAAAACCATTATACAGTTGAGATTTCTTTTCTCATTTTTCCTTCAAAACAGCGATTTTTCAAACCTTTGACAACTGAGCCTTTCACGGGATTTAGTCCATCTAAGAACATGTGGTAAGCCTTGTGGAATGTCTTAAATGACTCCCAGATGTGATCTGCAGACAGGTTTAACCCTTTCTTTCCAGGCCACAGCCAAATGAAAATGTATATTAACAGGGCCTCTGCGGGAGTATTGAGACATAAAATAGCTAATCTTTTATTCCCAGCCTCTGTCAATTTCTGTCAAAGCATTGGAGCAATTTTGAGCCTGCTGAAGTGTGGCAAAAAGTAATTTGGTGTAAAGCAAAAATGAGGTGAACTTATGCTGCATTACACAAGTTTAAAGAATGTTGTAAAGGCCTGCGTTTTCCAGATGACTCAGCAAAAGACAAGAGTTGACAAAGATTAGAAAAACACCTTTGCAGAGCGAAGATATGTTTTCCTGACATGGTTCTCTCCCCCGTCTCCTTGGAACAACTCCACTTGGCTTTTGGCTTTGTTTCCTAAGCAACCTGCAGCAAATCACATATCTTGTTCTATCTGACCTAAAACAACTTCCGGTTGGCATGAAGCCTATTCAATGTGATATTTTAGAGGTAGCAAATACAAAATAAGGGATTAAGCTTAGTAATACTCAAATAAGCTGTTTCCATAAAGCTTGTATATCCAGTTGAAAACAATAAAGCTACTTGTGCAGTTTGATTATGGACACTTACCGTTGATGGCGGTTTTATGAGGTAAAAATGGGAGGGAACAGAGCAGCTCCATTCTGTGGTTTGAGACACATAGTTGATTGATATCCTATGAGCAACAAACTCAAGTGACCCCATTCCTGCCCTCCCTCCCTCCCTCCATCCCTCCCTCCGTCCCTCCCTAACTCCCTCCATCCTTCCATGACTCCCTCCCTACATCCCTCAGCCAACTATGAAGCCGTTGTCCAACACACCCATCAGCAAGCCAGCACTGTGGAGTGGAGCCCATTATACATAATAATAACACGTAGAAAGGGTACATGCAGACAACAGAGAAAGCACAGGAAACATTACTGGCTGACTGGCGGACGAAGAGCTGCTGCTTCTGGTGCATTTACTGTAGAAGGGAATGTTCAGTCTAGTGTAGAATAGAATCAGCCATGTTAGGCTGAGGACTGAATGTTGCTACTTCAGTGCTCCACATGTGAAAACATCACAAATCCCCACTCCTCTTTTTCCTCCCACCGTCCTCCCGTAGGATGAACCAGGGTATTAAAACAAGAACAGTAACAGTCAACGCTACCTCAAATCTACTTGGGTCTTATGGGAGTGGATGGGGAGTCAATCATATTTTATTCCGATGGCCAGTGAAGCAGTGTTGCAAGTGTCTAGCAGTGTAACTTTCTTTGTATATCTCAGGTGACCCATTAGGTCAATATGGCCTATTCTGCTTGGGTTGCTTTACAGAAAGTACTTAACTAAATATTTGGATGTGTGATTTGAGGATTTAATTTCTGCACACTGCATATCCATTTTAGTTTCCGCCTTTTACTATATGCAGTATGTTTATTGGTGGCAGTTTTCGGGATCCAACATCCAATTTCCAGTCAAACTTTCTTTAATATCTTAATGTCAGACCACATTAAGCAAAATTTACAGCAGCGAGGCCAAGTAAAGTCACGGTTTTTACCATGATAGGTTACGGTGTTGACGGTGAGACTACAGGCCATGGTGCTGACAGAAAGTTGGCAGGCTGTGTTGCTGACGATAACATGACAGGGGCAAGGTTAAACTGAGGTAGCCCAAACAATACAAATACTAGAGCGGAATGCACACAAAGGTCTCTGTTGTCACGGTGCCCTGTCATCCCCTATCTATCCATTATCATTTGATACGCTACATCCCCAGTTAGGCAGGTGGCTGCCTCTATTCTACACTCATTTCTAATTGACTTATCTCCATAGAACATTTACCCTGCAGTGCAGGAAGCCATTTTGGATCATTGAGGGGCCAGTTGCCAACATGCCCCCTTTGCCCCCAGCTTATCAGCAGAAAGCCAGAGAATATGTCCCTTAAATTAGACCGCCCGTGAAAATAATGGTGCATTAATGACATTTCTACGAGGGCCAATGAGCTGGAACAACACAGGCAATACTAAATCACAAATCAATTCCAACAAATGTAATTAAGGCTTAATTAGCCTCCAGGGTGCTTCTGGGTTCCAATGAGAGAGACGAAAAGAGGGTGGAGACATGATGGAGAAGAGAGAATATAGGATAGGGAGGGAGAGGACGTCTTGTGGGGGGTTTGGGGGTGGGGAGCGTCTTTGGAGAAGGTCCATTGTGAAATTAGTGAGAGACATAAAGCATGAAGAAAACAACAACACCAAACACAGTCTACACATCACACAGACATTAATAGAGTAATGCATTGTCTAATGTATTGTTGCACGTATGCAGTTTAGAACTGCATTGCCATTGGAATCAAAGCCTGGTAAAAAAAACAGACCAGGCCCAGTGAATCACTCATGGCACGTGCCCCCGTGGTTACCAGACGGAGGGAGGAATCAAACAGAGGGCTTACATTGCGAGCCACACAGTCAGACATGGGTATAAGAACTGCTAATTCTCTATAAAAACAGCAGTGTGTACGGTTAGGCGCAACAATATTCTTCAGTTAAAAGAAGTGGGCAGAAAGAAAAAACAAACAAAAAAAGACAAAACCACAGGGAAGTTGGGAGAAGCCCAAGACCCAGCTAGGCTTGTTGGACGCCAAATCACACAAACACACTCTCTTGCACCAATAACTGAGCTTCATGAACTGCAATTAAAACCCTGGGCACTAATTTTGTGGAAATGGTAGCCTGTAAAAATGAGTGTAAAAGAATAGAAGGAGTGAGGGCTTGGACCTTAGCAACTGCGTTTCTTCCTCCATAATGCAAAGCACACCAACTCTTCTTCTCTCTTACGTGCTGCACCGCACACGTGAATAAGAAATGCACCAGCACATGCGGTCATACACCCACACATATTTTTGGAATCGTTTATTCTCTCTCTCTAGCTTTCTTGAATCCCTGTCATATCAGAGACAGAGATAGAGATGGTGCAAAGGACATGGCTGACAGGAGACATCTGCCTTGTCAGACCAGGCGAGGGCTGCATGTCAGCACTCCGATAGAAGCGGCCACACACTCAGAACCCAGCACACCACGAAGAGCTGCACTCTTTCTTGACAACACAGACTATAAACATGCCCCACACAGCACTGTCTAAGCTGGCCTTTCTGGAATGTATTCTACTGTATGACTGTGGGACACGTGGGTCTTCTGAGAGGTTGGTCTTGTAAGAGGAGGTTAGAATTGAAAGAATTTGGACAAAATCACAATGTTCATAAAACCAGTGCAATGACAAACATTGTCTATAACAAGAAGGGTCTTGTCTTTTAATTTGTTAATGTAGATATCCCGTATATTTTCCATTTCTTTTTACTGTACTGTATTCATGGTTAACTCCCTTAAATACCCATGAATACAGGTCATAATCATGTAATTCTTTTACACAAAAGGTCAGTGTTGGTATGCCAACAACAAAAGGGGAGAATAAGGGGGGTCCGTGTGGCGTAGTGGGCTAAGTCGCTGTATTGCACGACACTTTACGTCATGATAGTCACGGGTTCGAGCCCTTCGCCACCCTACAGATCTGTCCAAGGAGTTGCGGATCTGCCGAAAAGGCAGGATTACAGGGAATTGGGAGGGGTAAATGGGGAAAGAAGAGTGCAAGAAACTGTTATATAGTCATATTGTAACCAACATATTGTCTGTGTTTTTCCCCATTCCTGTCCCTCAAAGGCCTATGGATAGACACAGCGGCGAGGAAAAACATCTAGTAGAACGAAAGACAGCCCAGTGAGGTTGTTCTTTTACTTCACAAAATCAAGTTACAAGGGTCGCAGGTGATACAGAACCTAAAATCAGGAGACTGAATGGCATAAAGCATAACTGGGAGGACTGTTAGCAAGTGAATACATGTTCATATCTTCCTATTCTCCAATTTAGCATTGTCATTTCAATTCTATATTAAACAATTCAATTCAATATACAGTATATATGTGTCAATTCAGAGCCAGCAGGATGATACATAGTTAAAAGCCCATGTTTAATTATGTGCTCTACGCTTGAAGATTGAGGTTTATCAAGCTAAACAGCTTTGGGGTTTCCTGTTGAACTCACAACCACACTAAAAGGGCTCTGCTTACAGGCCTCACCACCAGATACATTTTTAGTAACATACATAGATCTCATAATACAAAAATATGAATGAAAGTTCATAGATAGTGAAAGATGCAGTTAGGGCCTTTTGTAAAAATACAACTTTTTAAACCTCCAATTTAAAGCTGGGTATGTATGACGCCTCATATGTGCATCATCTATTAATATACCTCAGTTTTTGATAATACAAAAGGTTGAAAGCATTTTGTTTTGATGATACGGGACACAAATCATCACATACACTACAAAGTGTGGGATGCGTTCTGGAAAGAATGTTTAACTGTAACAATCTATGTTGGTGTAAGGCTCTCATGCTGGTCGGCTGTGCCTTCTCCTTCGCTTTCTCCATTTCTTTTGTTCAGTAATTCTGTAACAATCCATGTAAACTAGGTGTGTGCAGGTTGTAATGTAAACAAATGAAAGGAGTTTGGAGAATAAATCAAAACTGAGTTTAATACTGAAAACACTCAGATGAAGCAAACAGCAACACACATAACGTAGACCAACACTCAACAATGACTGAAAGCTAACAACCAACAACCAACAACCAACAACCAGGAAATTAAATAGAGACACTAATGAATAATCTGTAACAGCTGAGAATAGTTGTTTGATGGAAAAAGTTGGTTGGTTAATGACATTCATGTGAATGAAAAAGAGCGGGAAACAGAAAACAAACAGAACACAACATACACACAGGGGAGAAACTAGTTCACTGTGGGGGCGACCACATTAACTAATATATTTTAGCAAATTATTGTCTGTCACCTCCTATTACTGACTTGGTAATAATATGTTTTAACAACCATGAATGATAAGAATATCTAATATTACAGAACACTGAGAAATTCAAATGATGTCCTCGTGAGTCATCTCCCCTGTGTCAGTTCCAATGACTTGCCTCATATATTAGTAGGTTAATTAATTTCCTTGGTGCCCTTTGATGTCTAATTTGAACTGCATGGAAAAACTGACAACAGAGATACTTGAGGTTCTCTATTTAAGGTTCCACAATTGAGGTTCTAAATTTGGTTCCTTCTCAATATTCCACATCAATTTAGACACTTTGGAATACAGGACCACTATAATGAAACAGAGTAAACTCCCACCATAGCACAATACATTCATCCATGCAGAGATTCTCTGGAAATAAGAAGGTTAGAAAAAGTATTCTTTATTGATCTTGCCCAGAGGCATGGCCCAGTGGTAGTACCCGCGAAGCCCACTGAATGTGTACAGAGGAGGCCAGATGTGCCAGGCTGGCACGGCAGGGAGATTAAGGTCAATCTCTGTCCTGCTTAGATTAGTGCCAGTACATACATAAGGCTAATGGGCTGGCATTGACTGAGACTAAAGTAAAAAAAAGTTACAACTAAAGTTTATATTTGTTTTTCCGTTGTTTAACCAGACAAGCAATGGATTTTAGCACTGGTATAGTCTACGTGATATGCATGTATCCACATTTCCATTCTTTCAGCAACACTATATTATGCTAGCAACACAAACTCTGATTTAGATTTTCAAAGTAATAGCGCTCAATGTAAAAGAAAAGCTGTACACACAATTGCATTAAATATATTGTCTTATTACAAAACAAAAACTATGGCCAGTGAAGTGAGACATGCGAGGAAAAAACGTTCACTAGAGTGTGTTTTATCCAGGAATATTCTCGTATCCTTCATGGCTGGAGGTGGCATAGCCAGCAACACAAAAACACATCGTTGTATTACATTTCAGCCTATAGGGATTTGAATGGGAGAGTGGCGTGAGTCCCTGTTTTTGTGTTGCTGGCTATACCGCCTCTAGTCGTGGAGGGAGGATATGAGAATATTTCTGTATAAAACACACCCTAGTGAACCCTAACTTTTTAGATCAACCGCCCTCCAATATTAATTCCCTTCCTCCCACAGAACTTGCAGAATTATTATATATATTTTTTGATGCTCACATTCAATTTCATGTTATTACACTGGTTCACATAAGACCACATGAAAATGCCTTATTTGGGTTTCCATAAAAGGTCCCTCCCCCAACTCTCTTCACCTCCCACATGCCCCCTTTCAATCCCACTCTATTTGACCCTCCCTTTCCTCACCTTAACCTGCTAGTCTTCCATCAACACATCTCATTATCTTTCTATCTTCAGGCTTCTCTCTCTTTTTGGAGCCCAGTTTTAAGGACGCAGTTCTCATGAAGCAGAAAGCTTAGTGGTCTCTTGGCAATTACGTCCAACAGTGGACCAGTGGAGTGACATCTGCAGCCAGCGGAAACAAAACCGATCAGAGCAGACCAACGGATCAGGCAGGGCTCCCCTTGTATCCGGAAGTTGTAAGTAGAGCGAGAGGAAGAAGGACACCGGAGACCTCATCACCGAATTAACACTTGATCAAATAATGTAGATAAAAAGCTTAAAACAGGCAGCAATAACTAAATGTTACAGTTATTGTTCATTGAAAGAGAGAGAGAGAGAGAGAGAGAGAGAGAGAGAGAGTGAGCAAGACAGGGACATAAAGAGAGAGTGAAAGAGGACAACTTGTTGTTCAGTCGTTAATCCCCTAAACCCTTTATCCTGGATCTGTTCATCCCAATCTTTCGCTTCAGTGAGAAGCTGTCATCCCACTGAATGCTAGATAAGAAACCTTGGGAGAATGTCAGACACTTAACTTGGCCTGGGCCCATTCTCACCTCCTACTTTAACCTTTCACTTCTCTATTTCTCTCCAGGACCCATCATCACTGCCTGTCATTCTTGCTTTTTCTATCAAACTACCTCAATCTTATGAGCTGAAATTCATTTTAACTCTATAACTATAAAACACCTTTAAACATTGTTTGGTTAAGTTCCTGAAATGTTGTAATATTTCATCTGTTTCACCATATTTGATAAAACACCCTGTTTGTGAAACCCTAAGAGCCTGACTCGGTTGCATTAGTTATGGGTGTGTCTGAATGAGAAGACTGAAGAACGTGTACTGTGCTAACATTACACTTCTGTAATAAGATGGAAAGTCTGAGTCATAAACTACCCATTGCTATGATGCTGATGAGAAATTGATATAGCATACACGTGCTACATATATATCAATCATATACATAGACTGCATTGCCTTACGTCAGACAGAATGAGTGCAATGACTTTGTCTGCATTGGTAGTTCACAGCAACATATTTTGGCATTTAAAATAATTCTAATTTCTTTCCTGATAACGTCATTTGCCTGACTTTTTTAGATATTCGGTGGCCAATATAAGAATGTGAATGTCAGAATAATTGAAATTTACACGTTTAGCGGATGCAAGAGCAACGTACAGTGAATACAGGGACATCCCCCTGGAGCATCGTAGGGTAAAGTGCTTTGCTCAAGGACACTACGCCATTTGGCACAGTCAGGAATTGACCCGGCAACCTTCCGACCAACCACAAATCTGTGGGTGGGCCTGGGTGTGTGCCACTCAATCACATTGCTTTACCCTTTTCTATTAATGGCTCCTGAGCTAGAAATTAACATTTGACACCATCTGAAAGAGGAAGTTTTGCTGAAAAGAAAAAGGGATATTTGTCCAACTGGGTTCATCACAGACTGAAAGACTAAACCTCTAGCCATCTCTACTGTGTTTTTTCTGAAAACCAGACAGGAAGCAGGAAGTTTAATTTCATAGTAAAAAATACATTAGAGATGCAAACTGAAGCAAAAATTGTAGATTTTGCTTACAAATGTCTAATGCAATTACCAGAATGGTGATATTCATTTGAGGAGTGAGTATTCCCTTGATATTGTTTGGATAACCTTGTGGGTTCATTCATATTTTTGTTATTTACGGTATGTTAGTTGATGTTAGTTATTTTCAGGGTTGGGTAGTGTTACGGTTTCGTCCGGGGTGTAAAAGAGAGGAAGCAGATGCAGGTTGAAGTATTTAATACTGTTCACAGGAGCACAGGCAGGGTCTTGAATGATACAACAGAATCTCTACAACTGGTAACAGCAAGCAATAAACTACACTGATAGATGACTAACCAAACTATATATACCCTTAGGGAAATAACTAATCAGAAATAAGAAGCAACACCTATGTGCGTAAAACATAAAGAAAACTAGAGAATGCATCTAGTGCGTGACTAACAGAAAACTACACATAACATAGAGAAGGCCAGAGAATTATTCAATACTCCGAGGATCCAGAGTGACGTCTGTGTGACGGAACGGGACTGATTGCAACAGTACCCCCCCCCATGAGGAGCGGCTCCAGCCGTGGAAGAGCGGGTCAAGCCAGTTTACATGACTTGACCAATGCTACGAGCACAACAGTATTCTCAGCAGACTCCAGAAGATGGGTGATAAAATCAACTGAGAGATGGGACCAGGGCCGTTATGAATAGGCAGCAGGTGTAGCCTACTGTATGGGAGATGATGGGGACTGGTAAACTGGGCACATGTAGCGCATGACGCAACGTACCTCTTGACATCTTGACGGCCACCAGTATTTCCCCCGGAGTGCCTGCAAGGTGCGCTGTCTTCCTGGGTGGCCAGAAGTCAGCAGCGTGTGTGCATAGACCAGGAGACGATCCCTATAACCAGGAGGAACGTAAAGAAGCCCCGCAGGACAATTACAAAGAGGAGGAGACGTTACTAGTTCCCAACGTATGTCTTCATCCACCTGCCACTGTATGGGAGACACGATGCATGCCGCGGGAATTACGGGGGTGTCAGTAGCCTCCCTCTCTGTCAAACTATGGACACGGGACAGGGCATCCGCCTTCACATTTTCGGACCCTGGGCGGAAGGACATGGTGTACTCGAAACGTGTGAGGAACAGAGCCCTCCTCGCCTGTCTGGAGTTCAGCCGTTTCGCTGCTCTGATATATTCGAGGTTGCGGTGGTCGGTCCATATCAGGAACGGATGCCTGGCCCCCTCCAGCCAGTGCCTCCATCTCTTCAGGGCCTCCACCACCGCCAGTAGTTCCCTGTCCCCAACTCCATAGTTCTGTTCCGCCGCACTCAGCTTCCTGGACAGAAAGGCACACAGGTAAAGTTTTGGTGGCTTACCTTGCCGCCGCCCCACGCCCACCTCGGACGCATCCACTTCCATGACGAAGGGGAGTTCCGGGTCAGGGTGGTGGATATGGGCGCCGACATGAACCTCTCCTTCAATGACTGAAATGCCACGTCAGCTTGGCGTGACCGGAGAAGATGGCGAGGACCCCCTTGCGAAGGTGGTGCTGAAGGCCGTCTTCCATTCGTCCCCGGCTGTGATCCGGACCAGATTGTAAGCGCTGCAGGGATCTAACTTCGTAAAACAGGTTGCGCCATTCATGGTCTGCACAGCTGCATGTATAATGGGCAGAGGGTACCTGTATTTAACGGTAACATTGTTAAAAGCGCGGTAATCCACACAGGGCGGAAGTCCTCCATCCTTCTTCTTGACGAAGAAAACGCTGGAGGAGACAGTAGAAGTGGATGGTCTAATGTGACCCTGCGCAATACTCTCCTGGATGTACGTCTCCATGGCCTCGGTTTCCTTCACTAACAGGGGGTATACATGGCTGTGAGGCAAAACCGCTACAGGCAGTAGCTCTATTGTTCAATCGCAGGTCCGGTGTGGGGGAAGACAGGCCGCCTTGGTCCTCGAGAACCCCTCCCGTAGATCTCGATATTCTGAGGGAACGATGGCATCGGTATCCGCCTCCCGATCAGGGCTTTCTATAGTAGTGGTGCAAAGAGAAAGAGACAAGCATGAGGCCGCACAATCCACAGACCATTCCTTAATCGTTCTGCTCCTCCACTGAATGAGTGGGTCATGTGTCAACAACCAGGGCATACCCAGGACTATGGGGTGCGTGGGAGAGGGAATCACCAATAGACTGATGCATTCTGTGTGATCAGACCCCACTGAGAGGCCCAATGGCGTGGTTTGTTCAGTAACCTTACCACATCCGACAGGCTGATCATCTATAGCTAGCACCAGAATCGGGGTGTCCAAGCGGACCGTGGGTATCCTCCATTCCCTCACTAGGTCAGCATCTATAAAATTCCCTGCAGAACCTGAATCGATCAGGATGGAGAGAGGACTTGCAACAGGGTAATCGGTTAACGACAGCTGCATTTACAGTGGGCAGAGGGTACCTGTATTTAACAGTAACGTTGTTAAGAGCGCGGTAATCCACACAGTGCCGGAGTCCTCCATCCTTCTTCTTGATGAAGAAAATCCTGGAGGAGACATGAGAAGTGGATGGTCTAATGTGCCCCTGCGCAATATTCTCCTGGATGTACGTCTTCATGGCCTCGGTTTCCTTCACTAACAGGGGGTATACATGGCTGTGAGGCAAAACCGCTACAGGCAGTAGCTCTATTGCACAATCGCCAGTCCGGTGTGGGGGAAGACAGGCCGCCTTGGTCCTCGAGAACACCTTCCGTAGATCTCGATATTCTGAGGGAACGATGGCATCGGCATCCTCCTCCTGATCAGGGCTTTCTATAGTAGTGGTGCAAAGAGAAAGAGACAAGCATGAGGCCGCACAATCCACAGACCATTCCTTAATCGTTCTGCTCCTCCACTGAATGAGTGGGTCATGTGTCAACAACCAGGGCATACCCAGGACTATTGGGTGCGTGGGAGAGGGAATCACCAATAGGCTGATTCCCTCAGGGTAATCGGTTAACGAAGTGTCAATACTCATGACAGTATGGGACTTGGCTAGGCTGGAAACACTTAGTCCTACCTGGAGCCCGGATGCAGGGGTACGGTCTTGCCGCCGCATCACTCCTCAATGGTTAGGGCAGTGGCCGACGACGTGTCCTTCCTCTCCGCAGTACAGGCATTGGCCCTGTCGGAGGCGCCGTGTCCTCTCTGCTGGTTAATTGCACTTAGAACCCTTTTCCATGGCCTCCTACCTGTCCAGGCATACCATGGGTGCGGCGGTGCGTAAACCTGGTTTGCGTCGGCGCTAAGCAGCCTGTCCAGCCTCACTGCCAAATAAATCAGCTGATCCACTCTGATCCCAAACGTAATGCGAGCCCGGCATCCTCAACTAAGATCCACCGACCACGGCTGGATTGACCTACACTGCTGAATTTTGGTGTATATTTCTAATTTATCACGATGAACATGAAAGCTTGTGTATAGTAGAAATTTGGCAAAACCTTATGTAAAATCAACAATAAGTCAGGTCGACTGTGAATGCTGATACCACCCCCATATCTCAAAATGTGCATAATTATTTGGTCGATATCTCAAAAGACAGCAAAACTGCAGCCGACGGAATTCAATTCAGACAATTTTCAAAACCAGCTAATGCTGATAAATACCTTTAAAACTCTTCCTCTCCGGAACCGTACATTGGATTTACTCGCCAGTAAATTTCCAGTCTCTAGGCCATACTTCTGAACAGAGTTGATAATACCTAGTTGATATGTTAAAACTCACTGAAATATAACTTCACGAAGTTAGCACATTATGCTAACACTAATGACACTTAAAAATTACCTTAAAATCAACCATTAGTCCAATTGACCTGACTGTCGGTACATACTGTAGGTGTCTCATAAGTTCATCCCTATAGGGTGATAAGAAATAAGACATAAGAAATATATTGCAAGATGGTGGAACAATATGGCGTCAGATGGCTAAGGGGTTAGCAAGTCAGACTTGTTGCCAGTTTGATTCCGGACAGGTGTCAAATGTCGTTGTTTTTGGGCATGTCACTTAAATGTAAGTTGCTAGAGGAGGATGTCCCTGTACGTACTGTAAGTTGCTCCGGATGAGAGTGTCTGCTAAATTTTTAAACGTAATGTAAAATGTAACTATGACATCAGTAAAAATGTGGTTAATGTAATTACATTGGCCAATAGAATGTAGATGATACAATGAAGTAATCAACTTCTATGATGTCTATATCTCCTTGTCACACACACTCATAATAAAACATATAAAAAAACATGTACCCGTACTTGTAGTGTCCTACCTCTGTGTTTTCCATTGTCAGTGTTTTTGTCTATGACTAAACAGTTGTGAACAGTTGTGACCATAAACATACAGACACAAATATCCCCTACCAGAATATTTTCCTACCAGGTTAACACTCCATGTCCATGTCTGTGTCTATGGTTTTAGACAGTGGACTGTTGAGTCAGAGGTCTTTTTGGCTATACACACATAGACCCAAGTGTCCACTTCCAGACAATTTTCTCTAATGGTATATCTTGTACTTGTGACCTATTTCAGTACTTGCCATAGAGGTATATTTCAGTACTTGCCATAGAGGACCCTGTCATCTTGTTGATCGTAACTATATTTTTGGGTGACACAATTGGGCGACAGTGGTGCTTAAACATAGCCTGGAAAAATCCAGACCCAAATCCGGAGGCGATATGGGTCTGGCTTCGAGTAATGAAAATGACCCAACTCGAGGGGCGGCACAAGCATGCATTTGAAAATATCAAGTTACGCAATTGGATAACACTACGACCAATCACCAGTGGTTTTTCGCTAAGCCCCTATGGTGGAGCTAACTGGTAGATAAAACTCTTGCCGTATCAAAAGAGCAAAAACGTCCTTTTATAAAAAAAGGAACGATTCGAGCGCCGTCTTCTGTTCCTCTTTTAGACAAAAAGCCAAGTCTAACTCGTTCATTGTAGTGGCCAAAGTCGTTTTAAACAACTGGTGTTAATCCATAGCGATCTTACAATGTCTACTAATGACTTGGAGGTCACAGCGCTGTCGTGTCGTCATCTGTTTAACAAGCCTCTGGCACGCCTATATCAGATACAACGATGTGATTGGTGCAGCTCGGCTACAAGGGCATAGTTAATGAGCAGAATTACTCGGTGCCAGAGTAACTTGCTGAGCAAATTCAAATTGTGCTCTCGTGAGAACTCTGGATTTCCAGGGTAGCTTAAACATGCAAATGGAACACAAATAATAAGGAATATAGGAAGGGTTTTCGCTTAGGTTCTGAATTTCCTAATTCCACTGTCAAGGTAGGCCGGATATAAAAATATGTATAGCATGTGGACACAGAAGTAAAATGAAGAAATCAAGAGATTATACCAACAGATACAGTAGATCTACAGGTCTTTGGGACTAATAAAAAATACCACTACAGAACACAGCCATCTGTTTAGAGATCAAAAGGTTTACCATTTGAACATCGTGGCAGGCCATGTCTGATGATACTGTTGTGTAGCCTAAAGACTTGTAGACATGTTACGTAGCCTACTCTATGCAGCACAAAGTTTGTATGCAACTTCCTATTTCAGAGAAATATATATTCTGCTGTGTTTGAACCCAGAAGCTTATATACACTATGGATCTGACTGAAACCACGCTATAGGCACATTTATCATATTTCACACCCAAAAGAGAATCTGCATGAGAAGATTAATCTGGCACCCAGTCCTCACAAGCAGAGTGACACCAACATGTAGATGTGGGTGTGATACTATATCTGCCAGCATGTAAGCAGAAACATAAAAACTCCTACAGTGAGTCTTGGATGTATTACAAATGTTAAATTACTTAGAAATAAGCAGATCTTATTCCTGAGTGTTTTTCATCATAGGGGGCTTTGTAGTAAAGTAAATGTTGCCCTTAGTCAGAAGAACATGAGATATACAAGAATTACAGTGGTTGAGAAATTATGGCAGATACATTTTAAATATTCACAATGGACCATAAGCAGGCCCAGGGAAGTAGAAGATCTCTAAGCAAAACAATAATTCAAACTTAATTCAATTCTCAAAGCTTTTTTTTTCACTTGAAATCTGCATTCTGAATTAAAAAGATGGGAAAATTAAGCCATATAAACCGTAGAAAAAGCAATCCCAAAACATATTTGTCCAGGGTTATTTAGTGGCCAGGGTTTAATCATGTTCAGGGCATTTCTGACTATGCACGTAGCCCCAGCATTGGGTGCCACAAATTGGTAGAGTACCACCTGGGGTAGGGGGTTAACATGCTGGACATGTACCTTGCCACATCACTCTCCAGCGACTCCTTGTGTGCAGATTGAAAGCCGGTAAATTCAATCATGGAAGTACAGTTGCCAAAAAAGCAGTGTAACAGGGAATTAAACATGACCAATTGGGACAGAGGGAGAAATAAAATAAAATGTATAAAATAAAATAACAATTTAACTGAGGGGGGTGTAGTTGAAATTAGAATGTTTGACAAAAACTGGCATGATTACACTCTTACTCATCACTGTAAAAACTATTAACTAATTAACACTATTAAATAATTAACACTGGGATTATTTTACACCACACGGTATTATTGTTAAACGGAACTGTTCCTACAGTGGTAGAGCGGTCTCAGCCACTGCCTCCAGAGCACATGTACTGCTGCAGCATTGGTTTCACCACTTTCCTATCTGATTAATCATAACCTGCGTGAACAAAAACAAGAACGGTTCACATTAGGTAAGACTAGCCCATTTCCTGTTTATAGTAAGAAATAACACCACTTTTAGGCTTTCCCTTGGTTATGATATCGGATCCTTTTATTTCAATATACAGTGCCTTGCGAAAGTATTCGGCACCCTTGAAATTTTCGACCTTTTGCCACTTTTCAGGCTTCAAACATAAAGATATAAAACTGTAATTTTTTGTGAAGAAGCAACAACAAGTGGGACACAATCATGAAGTGGAACAAAATTTATTGGATATTTCAAACTTTTTTAACAAATAAAAAACTGACAAATTGGGCGAGCAAAATTATTCAGCCCCTTTACTTTCAGTGCAACAAACTCTCTCCAGAAGTTCAGTGAGGATCTCTGAATGATCCAATGTTGACCTAAATGACTATAGACGATAAATAGAATCCACCTTTTTTGGAATCAAGTCTCTGTATAAATGCACCTGCTCTGTGATAGTCTCAGAGGTCAGTTGAAAGCACAGAGAGCATCATGAAGAACAAGAGCATCATGAAGAACAGTATCTCTGAAACCAGGAAGAAAACCTGATGGAGTCTGCAAAAGACCTGAGACTGGGACGGAGATTTGTCTTCCAACAAGACAATGATCCAAAACATAAAGCAAAATCTACAATGGAATGGTTCACAGATAAACATATCCAGGTGTTAGAATGGCCAAGTCAAAGTCCAGACCTGAAACCAATCGAGAATCTGTGGAAAGAACTGAAAACTGCTGTTCACAAACGCTCTCCATCGAACCTCAATGAGCTCGAGCTGTTTTGCAAGGAGGAATGGGCAAAAATTTCAGTCTCTCGATGTGCAAAACTGATAGAGACATACCCCAAGCAACATACAGCTGTAATCGCAGCAAAAGGTGGCGCTACAAAGTATTAAATTAAAATAAAATTTTGCACGCCCAATTTTTCATTTTTTTATTTGTTAAAAAAGTTTGAAATATCCAATAAATTTCATTCCACTTCATGATTGTGTCCCACTTGTTGTTGATTCTTCACAAAAAATTACAGTTTCATATCTTTATGTTTGAAGCCTGAAATGTGGCAAAAGGTTGAAAAGTTCAAGGGGGCGAAATACTTTCGCAAGGCACTGTATAATTGTTATGTTGCTATTTCCTTGTAGGTTAAAATATTTATTTAAACACATTCAACCCTACTCTTTTTGCTGACAGAACAATAGCCAGATTTTAACCCATGCTGCAGCAGTACATGTGCACCAGAGTGTCACCCTTGCCCAGCAGATGGCAGGGGTGAACATAGACTGAGACATGGACTCCATTTATTATCAGAGACTTATATAGGTTCAGTTTTTGATATGTTCATTTGTATAATATTGGGTTCTGTTTATATGTTTATGTTTATATGTTCAGTGCTATTGCATGGTGTTTTTGTTCTCCTTTCATCTTATGTATTGTTATTCCCTTTAGGGGTTAAACTCGCCTCTCTCTAGCCGGTGTTGCTGGGAAATAGAGATTAGCTTAGGGAAAGTTGTTTTGAGCAGATTGGCTTGATTACACATTACGATCAGTCGAGTACTACTAGTTAGGGTTAGGTTAGATTAGTATATATATATGCAACCTCGACTAGGGAAAGGGGTGGATTATTGAGTACTGTCAGTGTGAAGAGCTGGGTATTCCTCAGAGGTCGTTTCGGAACTACAGTCATATGTGCATCGAGTATCCGTTTTGTATGTTATTATACCCGCTACCCTGTGCGTCAACAGGAATATATATTACACTTTTTTCCAATTGCTAACACACAAAATGCAACATTTGGCTCATCGTGTCGAAACTCAACACAAAATAATTCTTTACACAACACTTGGAGATTAACATCTAACTGCCATGTCAAAACTGCCATTCTGCAATCAAAACTGCCATTCTGCAATCAAAACTTAACACTCTGACTTTAAAAGGCCCTCTTCAGATCGATAGGGAACACACATGCAAATGAACAATAAACAGTCAAACAAACACAACTCACTGTTCAACTTTACTCAAGACTCTTCTGTCATTTGTAGTTTTTAAACCATTTTTGTTCCCGCAACCAAGGCTCAGTGATACATTGTACACAATTCCCATTAGAACTCAGGGATCACGCCGTCGATTGGGGTCGGGCCACAGCACCTTGTCCACATCACAGGCGATGTTCTCCCTTGCAAGGCAACAGGGAAACAATATCGCTGTGCTTGGCGTATCCACCCGTGGATCGACCCCAACTCGATGTCTCCGTGCATGTGGTAGGCCTTCCACCGCCATGCTGAAAAGAATCCCTCAATTGGGTCAAGGAACGGGGAATAAGGGGGCAGGTACAGCACTGTGAATTGGTTGTGGTTGGCGAACCGGTGGAAGCCCGGTGGAAACTGACATTATTCCAGATAATAACAAACAGGGGCTGCCCTGGTCGGTCCAATGTGACCGCGGCATGTAGTGCATGCAGAAATGTCAGTATGTGTGCAGTGTTGTAGGGACCCAGGGTGGCATGGTGATGGAGGACCCCCTGACCACTAATGGCGGCACACATGGTGATGTTGCCCCCGAACTGCCCGGCGACGTTCTCGATGGCCCTTTGGCCGATGAGGTTTCAGTCCCGATGTCTGGTTTTTACCACAGTCTCTTCCTCTATCTCCTCTCCCTCTTCCCTTCCTGTCTCTTCCTCGTTCTCCTCTCCCTCTTCCCGTCTCTTCCTCATCTTCTTCTTCTTTTTCCCCTTGGTCCTTCAGCCTCCATATTCATGATTGTCTCACGACAGGTGCTCATACCTGAATTATATATAGTGACTGATTGGTGTTCAGTTACAGGTTAAGTGTTTTACTTTGTGTGCGGGAGTGTTGCTAATGTCGTGTGTGTTTTGACTATTGAATGGACGTGCTGACTGCAGAGTGTTTCATCATTGGCCAATGTGTGTAACACATGCACGATATGTAGTGGTGTTTTGCACCATGTGTTACAAAATTGTTTACGGTGCCATGCCGACATTGTGTTTATTCATTTGGGGCCTGAGTGTACCAAATGCATGCAAACGTTACGGTTTCGACGCTTTGGGATGAGCATTCACTTTTAGTGTTATAGCAATTGGGAAAAACTGTAAGAGTATTAACCAACCAGCGTACCATGCCGATGAAAAAGTATGTAGGCTATTTCTCAGAAGTGTCGTTTATGCATATTCGATAAGATTGTACCCTGCAACCTGCTAACACTGTTTTCCGAATCCACCTAAATAAATCAACCAGCATTTACATTCACCATCTTCCTGCCTGCGTCCTCCTCTCTCCATTCCACCACACAACTGTGACAGAATAATCCACCTACAGAAATAAGAGAGCTTCGGACGAAAGGCTATACGAGCGATGGTATGGCCGACCTTCAACCCTCATGGATATCAAGGTCGCAAGGCAGAGAGCAGGATTATGTAACCAACATCTGGGACTTTGTAAAGAAATACGTATATACGCCTCCCTATTGGCCCTTTTCAGAGGAGGACTATGCCTCAACGGATACCTATTATCTGGATCAATTCTCCTCCAATGAAAAGGGATTTGAGGAGGAGAACTTGGGTCTCCCCAAGGATTTTTTTAGGGGGGCTATGGGGAGTGGGGACAGGAGTCCACACCTCCATTCGACAGCTTGCCTCCAGAAGAATGGCCAGGGCTGACAGCATCATCATCATCAAAAGACCTGATGGCTCCACGGAGTCCATCCCGGAGTTTATGCTGTCTCACTTCCATCATGCCCTGGCCAAAAACATGGAGAGGAGGAGCCCCAGGAGCAGGGACCAGCTCTGCCGGCCCTCCAGGCCGAGGCCCCAGGTCTGCCGGCCCTCCAGGCCGAGGCCCCAGCTGTGCTGGACCAACAGGCCGAGGCGACAGCTCTGCCGGCCTACCAGGATGAGGACATGGAGGGTCTGGTTCTGCCTCCACCACCTGGTTTCGGGGATGACCCTCCGCCGGACGACACTGGGCCCCCTGCTGCTTCTCCGCCGCCGCCGGACAACACTGGGCCCTCTGCTGCTGCTCCGCCGCTGCCGGACAACACTGGGCCCCCTGTTCGGCTTGATCCTGGGCCCTCTGTTCGGTCTGACCCTGGGCCCCCTGTTCGGCCTGACCCTGTGCCCCCTGTTCGGCCTGACCCTGGGTTCACTCCCCTGCCTGGCTTTCAGGAACGGATGGCTGGCCGGCGACCTCCGGCGACCCCACCGCCTGGGTGAGTACCTGGGTGGGGGTCCTGACTGTAGTGGGGTGGGTTTGTGGCCATCCCGCCCTCCCTTTTGTCTGACCTCCCCGGTGTGGAGGTCTTCGGGGGGGTAATGTCACCCTTGCCCAGCAGATGGCAGGGGTGAACATAGACTGAGACATGGACTCCATTTATTATCAGAGACTTATATAGGTTCAGTTTTTGATATGTTCATTTATATAATATTGGATTCTGTTTATATGTTTATGTTTATATTTTCAGTGCTATTGCATGGTGTTTTTGTTCTCCTTTCATCTTATGTATTGTTTTTCCCTTTAGGGGTTAAACACACCTCTCTCTAGTCGGGGTTGCTGGGAAATAGAGTTTAGCTTAGGGAAAGTTGTATTGAGCAGATTGGCTTGATTACACATTACGATCAGCCGAGTACTATTAGATAGGGTTAGGTTAGATTAGTATATAAATGCAACCTCGACTAGGGAAAGGTGTGGATTATTGAGTACTGTCAGTGTGAAGAGCTGGGTATTCTCAGAGGTCATTTCGGAACTACAGTCTGTGCTACGTTGTGAAAATTGAGTCATCTCTGTCTGTTTTCATATGTGCATCGAGTATCCGTTTTGTATGTTATCTATACCCGCTACCCTGTGCGTCAACAGGAATATATATTGTGAGTATTAGCCAACCAGCATACCGTGCCGCCGAAAGAGCACGTAACCTATTTCTCAGTATCCTCGTTTATGCATATTCGACAAGATTGTACCCTGCAACCTGCTAACACTGTTTTCCGGATCTACCTAAATAAATCCACCAGCATTTACATTCACCATCTGTCTGCCTGCGTCCTCCTCTCTACAATACACCATCAAACTGTGACACAGAGGCAGCAACTTAACATGCAAGATCACCTTACACTTCAAAAATGGGTAAGTCTTTACAAGCTTATTTCTACATATGTACATCTGGAACAATACAAAAACATACGTACACTGTAAAAGATTTCTGTAGATTTCAAAATGGAAAACTGTCAAACCATGACGGTAAAAGACCTTAAAGTCAAAAAAGGTTGAATACAGTATCTGTAACTGCCGAAACATTACTTTTTGCATCTCTTTTCTGTTAAAAATATATTACTACACTGTTAAATATACTCTTGCACTCTGTTTATAATGGAAATATGCCATAGAATATAAATAACAGCCAACATTCTATAATCAGGGGTGCACATAACTGGTACGCAGGTACGCATGCGCTACAAAAATCAGGATTGCGTAATGCCACTTGAGTTACTACGCGCTTTTGCGTACTTGACCAATCTTCTCAACTAATCTCACACGTGACATGTTACTTGTCAACTACTGTCAGATGTTAAAAATAAGATGTCAAAAAAGCAACAGACATTAAGCAGCTTCTTTGGCGTTTCGCCACCTACAAAGAAACGCCAACTCGAGCCAGAGCCGAAGAAACTAGCTTTTTCTGAAAAGTGGCTCCAAGATGTGCAGTGGCTTGAAGCTAACGATGAGCGCACCGAAATGTGGTGCAAGATTTGCCCCTCAAATCCACATCTAGCAGACAAAACAGGTGCATTTTATAAAGGATCAAAGAATTTCAACCATCCTTTATTTGACAAACATGAAAAGAGCAAGGAGCACACAAATGTGGCGCAAGCCATTGCTAACAAACAAGCTAGCCGAGAAGAACTGTCCAGTCGCCCACTTGCCAAATGGCGAGACAAGCTGAATGAAGAACAGCGGCAAGCTCTGTTTAATATTTTTCTCCTCGCCTTCCATAAAGCTAAACACGCACGTTCCATGTCTTCCTATTCTGAGGATGTTCCTTTACTGAAGCGGCTAGGTGTAAATGTCGGAGGTGCATATCATTCACGTGAAGCAGGCACACAGATCATGCAGAGCATCGCTCGCAGCATCAGCGGGGATTTACGAGCCAAGTTGCAGTCTGCTGAATTTTGGGGGCTGCTTTTTGATGGATCTGAGGACATCACAAAAACTGAGCAGGAAATCGTTTACATTGTGTCTGTGTCCAGCAACGGAGAGTTTACCTCGGACTTTATTGGACTGATTGAATTGGGTGCTGACCGAACCGCGCAGGCCATCACAGACG
>JACXGM010015756.1:0-21035 GCA_016801145.1 Umbra pygmaea
ATCCCCAGGTCATTCTACTCTCTCACTGCTGGTCACCTCACTATCCCCAAGTCATTCTATTCTCTCACTGCTGGTCACCTCACTATCCCCAGGTCACTCTGCTCTGCCACTGCTGGTCACCTCACTATCCCCAAGTCATTCTACTCTCTCACTGCTGGTCACCTCACTATCCCCAAGTCATTCTACTCTCTCACTGCTGGTCACCTCACCATCCCCAGGACCAAACTACGGAGCTTTGGAGGCAGGGCTTTCTCAACGGCTGCACCACGGCTATGAAACACCCTTCCACAATTCATTTGTCAATACATTCCATTATCATCTTCATCGAACACCTCAAGCGTTATCTGTTCAAACAAGCCTACCCCTAGCCCCTGACCTGTCTTGTTATGTTTGACCCCCTGTCTTTTTTTCATATTTTTATATTGTCTGAATGTTCTTCTTGCTAGTTGTTTGTTATATATTCTCTTCTGTAAAGCTTCTTTGGGTCTTAAAAAGCACTATATAAATATTATGTATTAAAATTATTATTGTCAGTTTAAAATACAGTATACTTTCATGTGCTAAATAGGTTTATAACTCATTTATAAAAGGTAATTTGCATGTCACTTTAAAAGACCATTCCAGGGAAAGTAAAACATTTTTAATATAGTACTTAAAAACGTTAACCTAGACTGATTAATGTCATATACAGTGCCATTTTTTCCGAAAACAGACGAGAGTACAGTTTGGGCGTTTCTGTGTCAGATTATATTTAGCCCTTGTAAATTGTAAAATTTACAAGTCACAATATCATTTGAGAGCTATAATATGCCCTATTTAGCTTAAGTTTGTACATACTGTATTTCACCATAATCTGTCACTGATACATTTCAAAATTAAATTGAAATGATCACAATTTGCACATACAAGACAAGCTCGGTGCACAGTGCTTATGGCTTCTTTTGACAAAATACAATGGATCACATGATTGGAAAGGTAGTCAGATGACACGTAATTGGAGGATGCTTACAGGTAAAATGAAATAATTTATCCTCAACTAGTTTTGTAGTTTAGGTCTACATATTTTTTAAGATTAACTTCAAATAATACTAATATTAATTCTAAGATGTGGTAGCATTAGATCTGGAGGTTAAGGATAACTCTAGGCGTTGTAAGGGGTGTGCTGCGATTCTGCCTTCTCAGACAGAGGTTTGACCCAGCTTTGTGGATCTGAGTGTTGGGATTTCGGTTTCATATCGCATATTGTTACAGCCCTACAAATTACTGTATTGTTCAACTGTAAGTGTTAAAATCAGTTCAATTTGTTACATTCTTATAAGCATTTGTAACTAGATTTATACATAATTAATAACTGAAAGATAAGATAAAATAAATACTGGCACCCTATTTTGTAACCTGCTTTTCCACGTTTTTGATGAATGTGTTTACAGAGGGTTTATGTTTGCATTTACAAATGCTTAGATAGTGCTTAATAGTGTTATTATAAACCCTTTATAGACCTTTTACAAATTGTACCATATTTTAATACATTACAGGGAAACATATCTATGAGAAAGGGCAATCATAATAATATTTCACATTTTTCAATGAAAGAAATAGCTCTGTTTAACACAATACATTTTTTTATACCAGGGTAGGCCATGTACCGGTAACAAGTTTTTTTTTTTCTCCCAATTTTCTTGGCAAGTTATTTTCAAATCTGAAGTCATCAGGGTCACAGCCCTTAGTTTGGGAAAAATACCCTAGTGTCCTTGTGCTAACCAACCAGTTTAGGCTCATGCCTTATTTTCTCTTGTGCTCATCACATACAGCAATTCTTAGGGACAATAACAACTTTGAAAAATATTCAAATTGTTATGTCTCTAAAAGCACTCCTTTATTGAATGCACATATTTTTTCCTGGCTCCAAGACAGAACCCAGAGAATATTTACACTTCTATTTTGTCAACAAACTGTTTCAGTCTTACAATATAAAAAAACAAAGCCAGTCACCCTGCAAGCCCAGCAAATCCACAGCACACACTTCTGGCAACCCTTTAAGCTTATTGTTCCACAGCTCGTTCTGCTCATTTTAGTTCCTTCAGTGGGGTTTGAAGAGGGTGGAGACATGGACTAATCTGTGTCAGTAACTCCTGGACAAGTCTGTCTGTGCTTCTCTACACAAGCAACACAGTGTATATCAGTGCCTGTGTGTTTTTATGTGTCTGCCTGAAAAACTGCAGGATGTATGACATCCAGGGGACAATTACACAACCTTGTGACGTTGCGCGACATCCATTGGCTTGTTTTTGTTTGCAAATGCGTGCAGCCTGCCAACCTGCATCACTACTGAGACAGCGGCTAAGCTAGACAGCAGCATATTAGAGGCAACACTTGGCTGGGGCTGTGAAAAAGACAATGAATAAAGTTTATTTTTTCTGTACGCCAGATGAGACGTACATACATATTCACATGGTATTTAAACACCGTTCACGAGTTGCACAAATGTAATGCCTTATTACTGGATTAATAATGATTTATAATGCACATTAATCGTCTCGGTTGTAGTATGTTCTTTCAAAGTGTACTCTTTTTAAGAATATGATGATGACCTTATCAACTTGATTCTGTCCTATGCTGTTTTGCAAGTATAAAATCTTTCAATAAAGCTCCTATTCTCCCCTAGAGTGTCAGTTTGTCAAACATTGCTGGCACTTCTCTCCCTTCTCCTATGCTTGCAGGAGTTCCACATAAAGGTTTTTGCTCTGAGCAACGGGGGATGAACACTATTGAAGTCTGGAAACTCAAAGGATCCTGTGAAGAGTTGGTGCTTCCTACAAATAAGTTGTGCTTATTAGACATACAGTATCAATTCCACTCAGACAATTTGGGGGTTTTCTTCAGATGCAAGGCGAAAGTTTTGGAAAAATCCCATGAGTTGCTACTTTTCCACATGCAAATCATGAAAATACAGTCATCCCACGTGATATACTGTATTCACACACAGAGTAACTAAACAGTAACTTTGAATTTGCAAGTAACTCCCATGCAAGGTAAAGATTAAACAACCTATTGAGGTAGGTTGTGGGAGGGATATGTTATGTTTGTTATGTAAGTCTGAATTATATATTGTCATAAATAATCAGTTTCTCTATAGGAAAATACATATTAGAAAAGGTTAATGCAGCTCTAACAATATTTGCCAAGCATGTTCTCTCTCGTTCACTTACCTCATGAAAATGCCCCCAAGTCAGCTGTCTATTCTGTGATCCATCGCATTCTGTGAGTTTGTGGTAGAAACGTATCTTCTTTTGTACTTTGTCAGATATTGTTTTGTTATTTTATTGTGATTTTTCCCCTCCCAATTGGTCTTGTCTAATTTCCACTGACCCTGCCTTGTTTGCAGCTCTGCAACTACTTGGACAGATGCAGGATTGTGAGGGGCGCTCACATGGTTCATCCAACCACATGTTGCTGAGCCGGCCAATTCTCATCCAGCACGGAAGCCTTTAGTCGGATCATGTACGGGATTATTACACTCACCAACTATACATCCGTGATTGATTTCACGGGCGCCCAGTCTGCACAATAGGAATTGCGGCATAAAAAAATATATTTCACCTTTATTTAAACAGGTTAATCGATTGAGAACAAGTTCTCATTTGCTTTCGCAACCTGGCCAAGATAAGGCGGAAGGTGCAGACGACATGAAGTTACACACAGAGTACAAATATTCAAGTATACAGTTACACATATACACTCACCTAAAGGATTATTAGGAACACCATACTAATACTGTGTTTGATCCCCTTTTGCCTTCAGAACTGCCTTATTTCTATGTGGCATTGATTCAACAAGGTGCTGAAAGCATTCTTTAGAAATGTTGGCCCATATTGACTGGATAGCATCTTGCAGTTGATGGAGATTTGTGGGATGCCCATCCAGGGCACAAAGCGCCCGTTCCACCACATCCCAAAGATGCTCTATTGGGTTGAGATCTGGTGACTGTGGGGGCCATGTTAGTACAGTGAACTCATTGTCATGTTCAAGAAACCAATTTGAAATGATTTGAGCTTTGTGACATGGTGGATTATCCTGCTGGAAGTAGCCGTCAGAGGATGGGTACATGGTGGCCATAAAGGGATGGACCTGGTCAGAAACAATGCTCAGGTAGGCCGTGGCATTTAAACAATGCCCAATTGGCACTAAGGGGCCTAAAGTGTGCCAAGAAAACATCCCCCACACCATTACACCACCACCACTAGCCTGCACAGTGGTAACAAGGTATGATGGATCCCTGTTCTCATTCTGTTTACGCCAAATACTGACTCTACCATCTGAATGTCTCAACAGAAATCGAGACTCATCATGACCAGGCAACATTTTTCCAGTGTTCAACTGTCCAATTTTGGTGAGCTCCTGCAAATTGTAGCCTCTTTTTCCTATTTGTAGTGGAGATGAGTGGTACCCGGTGGGGTCTTCTGCTGTTGTAGCCAATCTGCCTCAAGGTTGTGCGTGTTGTGGCTTCACAAATGCTTTGCTGCATACCTCGGTTGTAACGAGTGGTTATTTCAGTCAAAGTTGCTCTTCTATCAGCTTGAAGCAGTTGGCCCATTCTCCTCTGACCTCTAGCCTCAACAAGGCATTTTCGCCCACAGGACTGCCGCATACTGAATGTTTTTCCCTTTTCACACCATTCTTTGTAAACCCTAGAAATGGTTGAGTGTGAAAATCCCAGTAACTGAGCAGATTGTGAAATTCTCAGACCGACCCGTTTGGCACCAACAACCATGCCACGCTCAAAATTGCTTAAATCACCTTTCTTTCCTATTCTGACATTCAGTTTGGAGTTCAGGAGATTGTCTTGACCAGGACCACACCTCTAAATGCATTGAAGCAACTGCCATGTTATTGGTTGAGTAGATAATTGCATTAAGAAGAAATTGAACGGGTGTTCCTAATAATCCTTTAGGTAAATGTATAAACAGTATTCAGTTCGATTAAAAAATACTGTACATTCAGTGCAAATATGTTCTTAAAAAGAGAGGTAGATTATTTGAAATAACACTAGGATACGTAACGTGATGAACATGGCTGAAAATGGTAATGTGCAAAGTATACAAAGACAGCTGTGAATATGTGCAAAATGCTTTAAGGATTTGTTGAGTCACTAGGGCATAAATGGGCAAAGAGAGTGGGTAGAGTCAACATGTGCAGCGATTAGTCAGTAGATTTGAAAGTAATGCTTTTAAAGTAGTGATGGGGATGGTGGACTCGGGTTTCAGGGATTTTTGTAAATTGTTCAAATCATTAGCAGCGGAAGGTGAGGCGGTCAAATGAGGTGCAGGCTTTTGTAGTGACTAGGGAGATATACCTGCTCGAGTGCAGTTTGAGAGTGGGTGATGCTATGGATATCAATGAGCTTAGGTAAGGTGGTGTTTTGCCTAGTAGGGACTTGTAGATCAGGTGGTACCAGTGTAACGAGGGCCATCCAACTAGTAAGAAGAGGATGCAGTGGTGGGTGTTGTATGGGGCATTGGTAACAAAATGGATGGCACTGTGGTATACTGCATCCAATTTCTTGTTATGAAATTATGTAGACAACGTCACTGAAGTCAGGCATTTGGAGGATGGTCATTTTCACATGGCCTTGTTAGGCAGTAAGAGTGAATGAGGCCTTGTTAAGGAATATGAAGCCAAAGTGTGATGCTTGTTGGGCAGGCAGGTACAGAATGTGACCGGTTGCATATCATGCATTTGGATTTACAAGAGTTTAAAAACAGTTGGAGGCCACGGAAGGAAAGCTGTGTCATCAAAGCTCTTTTGGAGATTTTCTAACACAGTTTTTAACAAAGGTCCAGATGTATATAGAGCGGTGTTGTCTGCGTAGATATGGATAAGAGCGTTGCCTGCAGCAAGAGCGACGTCATTGATGTATACAGAAAATAGTGTCGGCCCGAGGATCGATCCCTGAGGCACCCCCATAGAGACAGCCAGAGGTCCGGACAGCAGTCCCTCTGACTTAGCACACGGAAATCTATCAGAGAAGTAATTAGTGAACCAGGCGAGACACTCATTTGAGAGACCCAGGGCCTTAAGTCTGCCAATGAGGATGCTGTGATTGACAGAATCAATAGCCTTGGCCAGGTTGATGAAGACAGCTGCACAGTATTGTCTTTGATCGATGGCTGTTATGATGTCATTTAGAACCTTAAGTGTTGCTGAGGTGCACCCACAACCAGCTCAGAAGCCAGATTACATATCAGAGTGGCTGTGGTGGGACTCCAAATTATACATTTTCTGTTTATTAACTTGACTTTTGAAAATTTTAGAGGCATGGCAGGATGGAGATAGGTCTGTATCAGTTTGGGTCTGAAGTGTCACCCCCTTTGAATAGGGGGATTTACTGCAGCAGCTTTCCAGTCTTTAGATATCTCTGATGAAGCAAAGGAGAGGTTGAAAAGGCTAGTGATGGGAGAGACAATAATTGCAGCAAAAATTCCTAAGAAGAAAGGATCCAGATTGTCAAGTCCAGCTGATTTGTAGGGGTCAAGGTTTTGCAGTTCTCTCAAAACATCTTCAGTCTGGATTTCGGCAGATTTGAATTGTGGGGGGCTAGGGCCAGATGCTGAGGTAGGTGCTGGGTTGTTGGTCCAGGTGGGGGTGGGCAGATGGAATGCATGGCCTGCCATTCAGATGTCAAATGATAAAGTGGTGCAAAAGGGGTGGAGCTGTACCGTGTTATACCGAGGCACACTTCAGCCGAGTTAATTAAATTTTGGTGGCAGATTTTAAAAGAAAACAATACAACAAATGGCTACCTGGTGGCTCCAGGGTGCACATTCATCCAAAGCATTTCCCTTGAGATAATCTCCAGTGTACAACATGTTTATCATTAAAACAACTACGTTCTGAAATGAAATGTATTATTTGTAGCGCTTTAGTCATTTAACTATTGTCCTGCATAATATAATTGTCTCATCTCAACTGCCTACTGTATATTTAAAATACTTTTCCATTTACGAAATCCTACACCGTCTAAACAGTTAAACTCAACTCCACCGAAAACATGATCAGTTCACACAGACTTGATGGTGTAGTGGAAACGACTTAGTCAACCGGGTGGACAGGGTCCGATTCCAGTGTGTGACCAATGTATATTTATGATGTTACATTATATTAATCATACACTGTTGGTTACTTCTTACATTGTTATTAGAGATTGCTGTTGTTCATTTTGTTCACCTAAAAAGAGTAATGGGTACATCTATTTATCATACACTGTTCGTTACTGCTTTCATAACGTACTGTAGTAATGGGCACATCATAAACTAGTAATGGGTACAGTACATACATTACTGATTGTAATAATTTTATTTCAACAGGAATTGTGACCAGATCGACTTTGATAACTATCGTGAAATATAGGCGTTGCTTTTGTGTAGGGAAAGTTCATCTCATATTTTTTAAATATCAAGAAATAGGTTAAAAAGTCACCAGAACATTTTCCCATGACTTGCATTAAGTGAGATCACTTAGTGAACTACAGTACATCTCTTGTCTGGAACAATATACGTCGGTGGATGGGAGGCAATGGGTGGAAAATATACGTCAGGTAAGCAACTTATTCATCAGGGCATTCCCGGGGATTCCCGTGTATACGTCACAAAGGTATTTGTCCCTCCCGCTTTCTTGTCGACATGCATGATGAATAAAATAAGGTTTTACACAATGCTTACAAATGTATACTGTAGGTAATTAAAGATATATATGTATCTGTCACCCTTTGTGCTGCATCTTGGGGAGAAAACTTGAAAAAAACATAATTGAGTTCATAATCCCATACGAATGGTTCTGAAAACAACTGTTGCATTCCATCAGTTGTCTACTGTACTATAGGTCTGTTCAGCCAAGTTGAAGCTATCGAGTACACTAGAATCAAGCCTGCCGAGATACACCATGTGACCGTTTCATTACAGTGTGGACAGGATTATTACGACTAACCAATAAAAACATTGATATTTTGGAAACTACCATCTACCTCAAGCCGCAGATTATAACACACTTTTACGGGCAGAAAGTAATAATCATAGACAATTACAGAATACACCAGTTAGTCAAATCCTTAAGACTACAACGTACAGTTACTAGAAATATGGTACTAAAGTGTTTTACTATCCAAGAACTGGGAACAAATTCAAAACGAATAATATTATTAATTGTAGCATGGTATTCTCCTGCCCGTGCCATTATTATTCTTATGATGAAAGATTTGCTATATGCACAGCATACTTCGTATTGACGTTAAAAAAATACATGTATTTTAGAGACATGATAATTTTAACTACTGTCACTTGTTTAATTATAAACGTGTAAAACAATCAAACAGCATTGCACTCAATTTACTGTTGATAAGTGGCAAATATGCTTCTAAATCTGATTGCATGAGGTTGGAATACAATTTATTCAGCAGGACAAATATCATGCCATTTAGCCTAAATAAGGCTAAATTAAGAATATGAGGCCCCAGCTGTCTGATGTTTGGAAGGCATTTAATTTATTTGTTAAAACCACTGGTGAATCGACTAAGAATGTAAAATGCAGAACATGCCGCAATTCTTTTTTTAATATGAAGGCAAGTCGCAAGTGCTGCTTGACAGTGCAAACACTTTATACAACACATTGTTGCAGGTTGTCTAAAAGTAGCTACAAGCCTATGTAACCATTTAAATTTATTAAAGCAAACGATTTTCTGTCCTAAAATGTGGTGAAACAACTTAATCAAATTTTAGTTAGGCTCTCTAGGCAATTATTTCTGATTCCCTTTGTTTGATAAGTATTATTGGCTATATTATAGTGTCAATCCTTGTTCCAGTTTGCTTTTATTGCTGCATTACGTTGTTAACGCAATCTCAACACTTCTTGTAACTGTTCCAATAAGTTGTTGAAAAAAGTTGTTGAAGATTCAATCGCTTGCAGTGAATGGGAGCCATGTTATTTCCAATGTAGTTACTGCCATCTACATGTACGTTAATACAAACACCACCAAGCTGAGTAAATCATACAGCCGCATTGACTAAAATACCGGTGGGACAATTATACTTAAAGATACTATTTTCTGCTCCCGCAAGCTGTCATTTCATAAATGTTCCATCCAACCCAAGTTTCGACCACCCTGAGTTATTGTTTTATTCTGGTAGTGAGTAGCGTCACTTGTGCTAAATTAGGTTTGGAACACAAATCTATGGAATGGCAGCTCACAGGAACAGTGAGTATCGCTACTTTACATACCATTATCCGAAAATAGCATGAATATATTGTTGACTCTACTAAATTGAAGTGATTTATTTGAGGAATTATGGTAAACATTTTTTTATTATTATTTTTACAATCGCTAGGAACGATTTCTCAATATTTAGGTCTAATTCAAAACTCTACACACAGTTCTCATAACCAACTTTCAGTTTTGCACAGCAGTTAAGATCACATCCAAAATGCACTAAAACTACCAAAACAATTAATACGTCTTAAATCAACTCATTCTTCCATAACACTAGCAACAGTTGTCACCCAACATCACTCATAAAACAATAACCTAAGCAACACAAAGAACAGATTATTTATTCACAAAACAAGAAAGACCCCTCTACACCCTTTAGAATTCACTGAAGTGTATATTACAGGAATGAATCAGACATGATGCAATATGCTTTATTATGTTGTATGTAATTTTTTGGCATTAAGTGATTCCAAAACACAATAATTTCTATAGGCTACCTCTATTTCCAGACCAGGCGACCAGGGCCACGCCTTTTGGGAGGGGCCGCTCACTGATCCCCCTATTTCTGAAACATCCTAGACATGGTTGTGAACTGCACTTTGTTAGTGCTTTCTGATTAGCCTGTGTTTGTATTGAAAACAAGAGGCTGCTGCGGCCCACCACATGGGTTGAGCAGAGGCTGCACAGTTTGACTAGCGGGCAGTGTATATTGTCGTTCTTCCTTTTTTAATTAGCATTACATAATTGTCCAGTTTGTATAATTTGATATGCCTACTGAGTGTCTTTTCTCATGTACTCAATTATAATTTATTTATTTATATATTGGGTTGGATGCCAATTATTTGATATTTTACGTTGTATTGTTATTTGTACAGACACTAGTTTATATTATATTCGCAAGTGAGACTGGGCTATTAAGACAAGAAAAAATCACTTATGTATTGGCCAGTTTGAATATTGAAATACTGTACACATTGAACATCAAGTTTTCTCACTTGGGAATACCTGTTTTCATTTAATCGGCACATGGGGGTTTGGGTGTTTAACATTTGTAACACAATGACTATAGCTGAGTGCCCATCAATGTTCTGGGCAAAGGAAATAAGTGTCAACTTTCTACAAAAATGATGCACACTTTGTGAGGGTAGCCATGCAGTTGTGATATTATAGAAGATCAGTCAGCAGACTGATCAGTCAGCCGTTAGCAGACACAAGATGAGAGACAGACATACAAATTTTAAATGGGATTACGTTTTGTAATATTTGTAACTATGGATATTGAGCTAATACCAGCAATGTCATTATGAATTACCAATAAAGATCAGGTATATTATGTGATTCCTTTTCAACAAATTAGCATTTCGTTATGCTTTTGGCTACAGAGAATAAATCTGTTTATAAAAACAATTTGGTAGCTATTTAAATGACTGCCTGATGATCTCCCATTGGGGAAGGTGGAGAAGTGGGCATGCTGGCTATCAAGCCGTATGATCTTGATTCCCACCAATGTAGACAAGAAAGTGGGAAAGACAAAGGAAAACCCAAATATGGGCATAATACCTAAAGTGAAAACTAAAACCCTGAAATGGAGGAACTATACTAATGTAGGATATACAAAGGTCTTTCTTTTTGGTCATCAAAGGGTCCAAGTAATGACATAAAGCATAGTTTTCCCAGGTAAAATCCATCTTATTATGTAAAAATTGCAATTTCTTGACCGGACCGTTACCGAATGTATCCATAAATAAATGAAGAACATTGTGTACTGCTCAAAAAAATAAAGGGAACACTTAAACAACACAATGTAACTCTAAGTCAATCACACTTCTGTGAAATCACACTGTGCACTCAAGAAACAAAATTGATTGACAATCAATTTCACATGCTGTTGTGCAAATGGAACACAAAACAGGTGGAAGTTATAGGCAATTAGCAAGACACCCCAATAAAGTAGTAGTTCCTGCAAGAGGGAGGCATTGACGCTATGGACTGGCCCGCCCATTCCCCAGACCTGAATCCTATTGAGCACATCTGGGACATCATGTCTTGCTCCATCCACCAACACCACGTTGCAACACAGACTGTCCAGGATAACCTAGAATAAACATATAGGTTGTAGGCCTACATCAGCATTCATTGCACTCTTGTATGTTTGTAGCGCATATGGAGGGAAGAGCATGGATATGGAGTAATTTTTGTCTGATCAATATGGAGTTGACAGATTATCTGATAGGCCAAAAAGCGTTTTGATGATAAGGATACAAGAAGACAACACTTGGAAATGGACAACTTTGCTGCACTCTTAGGCTACCATTAATTAAAGTAAGGTTTTTTATTATTTTATTTAACCAGGGGGACACATTGAGACCTATATCTCATTTACACGTGTGCCCTGGGAACACAACCAAGTAAATGGCACACAAATTCAAAACATAACATTAAATAGACATGGACATGATTAATTAAAACAAACACATTCAACTGAATAAAAGCCTTTGGCCAATGCTATAAAATGATTCATATGTACTAGGGCATCCAAACAGAGTGCTGACTGGATATTATTCCAGACATTAGGTGCCAGGCATGTAAAAGCAGAACTATTATTATACATCAACAAAATAAAACATGTTTTACACAATGTCTCTAATTCTCTAATCTCTGATTTTCTGTGAATAAAGTAGCTGTGGTGGATTTTCATTATATAGACTTAAGAATTCTAATTCTACAAAGGATAAAAAATAGGAAAATAGGCTACTACAGCATAGCAATCACAACTGCCTGGAATGTTTATGGGATAAACCGGTTTGACAGAGGGGTTGGAGGAGGGGGCATGAATATACTGTAGCTGGTATGTGAGCTTCGTGCTGACATCATGATGGAAAAGAGCCACAAGACAGCCGCAAAACAGGCAGCACGCCCAGTTCATACAACAAATTAACACAGTGTGAGATGTAAATCGTTTCGTTTGTAGTTCTGGCTCTCACAAGCCGCCAAAAGTGACTGTGGGCAAGAAGAGAGTTGATTACAAACAACCGTGTAATGCTGGCACAATAGACAAGATACTCTACCATATTTCATTCTTTAATTACTGCATATTCAACTACTGAATGAAGCTGCACTACAGACTATACTTCTAATAGTTGAAATCTTTTTTACATTCTAAATCAACAAAATAAATTTTTTTCCCACAATGCTCTAATTCTATAATCTCTAATTAGCAAACACAAAGACAACTGTCTGAGGTGAAATGTTTTATTTCAGTGTAATATATCCAGGAAACAGGGAAACATTAATAATGCTGAATTATATTTTAAAACCACCAGAAAAGCCAAAGTATTTCCATGGGTGCATCGCATACACTATCCATGAAATAAACTAAGTTTAGCTGTGTGTAATAAATTACTCCCAAAGAGGTAAAAGACCAATACAGTTTATTCTAATGGTTAGAATACCAATCCAAGATTACAGGCAAAGGTACAGAAGATAATCCAAAAAAACACAATAAGAGATAAACTATGCACGGGTCAAGTAAGCATTAACACACGACAGACTGTGCGTTGCCAGGGAATAACCGCACACCTCAGCAGTGTAGAAAGCCACAAGCCTGAAAGCCGAGTGGCTTTCACTGCGGAGGTGTGCGGTTATTCCCTGGCAACGCACAGTCTGGAGTGTGTTAATGCGCTTATAAAACGGTTGCCAACATTTTATTTGTGAAAATTAATGTTTAAGTTAGTATTTTTAGCGAAAGAAAATGTCACGAGGCGTGCGGTTATCGTGAAACATTAACGTACCCCCCACCACTCCTTTTACTGTTGCCATGTTACTACGCCACAAATCAAGTATAGTTCCTATAAAACTGCTCATTTAGATCGTTTATAACAAGGTCTGAACACTTATGTACAGTTTAATTTAATTTAAATGGCATTCGTAAGCCAGTTTGTTTTAGTGATGCATTTTTTATGCAATTCAAATGTTTAGGTGATACATACCTTACTGTCAGCCTGCTAGCTACTGTACTGACGACACTATGGTTAACGCAGTCAAGCCAACATCTGCAGTTTTGCATTATACTGTAAGCGCGTTTCTTTGAATTTTTTTTTTCTGGACATTTATATAGGTACATCCATCAAAAGCCACATTATGCAATCTTGTCGGGAAACGAAACATTGTGAATACGGGCAGACTTCCATGTATTATGCAGGTGCTGTCATTAACAGGCTATAATTAATAAAACTCATATTAATTTAATAGGGTAGGCTATTCGTTCCCGTTTATTGCCCCCTGAATAGATTGGCATAGTTTGGGCAAAATCAGCACCAATCGCCGTAATCATGAAAAAGCCTAAATGAATTAATTAACCATGTGAATATAGGTAGGTAAATGCGAAAACTAATTTCTACTAGTAAATAAAATGTTTGCTTATGTTTTTTGCATATGCGGTTTAAACACCTTTCTGTATACATTACCTTGGAAAATTAACTAATTGCGACATCCATTATAAGGTTTGCACAGAACGTCAGTGTTTATCCCAAAATCTTTTATAAACTGTTGACATAGTCGTGCGCTGTCAAATTGCGGGATTCATTTCAGTCGCGTTCCACTTGAACATAGCGTTCGTCATCAGAAAAATGCTGTTAATTTAATTTGCACTGTTATTACAAATAATGTAATAGCACACATAAAATATAATTAAACACATGCAATCCCTCCAGCTCCGGATATATAGGCTTATCAATGGATTAAATTGCGGGATTCATTTCAGTCGCGTTCCACTTGAACATAGCGTTCGTCATCAGAAAAATGCTGTTAATTTAATTTGCACTGTTATTACAAATAATGTAATAGCACACATAAAATATAATTAAACACATGCAATCCCTCCAGCTCCGGATATATAGGCTTATCAATGGATTGTCTAAACCCCGAATGTCTGGTGACCCGCCCAGTTATTAATATTTGGATGACTTCAGAGGGAGAGAGATCATTCAATTTGCTAACAACGTGTAGGAAAACAATTGCAGGCTATATGCCTCAACAATTTACACAAAATATAAATAAAACATAGGCAGAACAATAATATCAGGCAACTTGTAAAACTTATTCAAACAACCGTTTTCATAGAGAAGTAGTCTATCTTAATTTCGCCGGTAGAACGGGTAGGCTATCGTAATTCCTCTTTTTTTATAATAAAGATGTCAACTGTAGGATACTTCTTGATATTTTAAAATATGAAGAAAGGCGTCTCGTGTTAGATGTATATTAACAACCCAACCCGTGATAAGTGGAAAACTCAGTGTGTGAAATGTAAGTGGTAGGTCACACATTAGGCTAACGAACCAGCCACCGGTGTATTGACAGTTATTGACATGACAGCCACTAGCTAGCTATCGCTTCGTCACGAAAAAACACTTTATTACAAAAAAGATTAGATTACTTAAAACCTGTGGCTGGTTAGCATGTCTACATCAGTGACAAACATTTTTTTGGTAAGTGAATGTTAAAATAGTTTTTATTTTTTAGATGGTCTTATTTGGAAGTTGGTGTTGAGATTTGAAGCGAGAGGAAATATCCGCCATGTTTTTTTATTTTGTTCAGCTCCTCATGGGGGCGTAGTGATACTTTTTGATTACATCTTAACATCACTTTAGTGAAAAGGCAACATTCTACAGTGCGGATATCAGGGAATTGTCAAAGGCTTGGAATGCAATTTTAGCCAATCAAATTGCAGATATCACTGGACCCGTTTTATAAGCCAGAATAACAATCCAAGAATATGTGAAGGTACAGAGTTAAATCCAAGGCAGAATAATCAACAAACAATGCAAAGCTCAAACCGGAATAACAATATAGTAATGGAATGCTCAGAATGGAGAAATTCAATACTCACAATACCTCGCGAAGAGGCAATGGAGTGTGTGTGTGCTTTATATATGGACTGAGTGAAAGCAGGTGTACAGTATGACTGTGCAAATGGTAACAGTGCAAATAACAGTTGGTGAATGATATATTCAAAGAAAAAAATATATATATAATACTGTTCAAGTCAGTATATACAGAGGTGCTTATTTGGCAAAATGCTACGGTAGTGGATCAAATAGGGAAAGGTAGTGCACATGTGAAGGGGGGGGGGTCAGCAGGTGCAGTGGTTAGGCAGAAGCTCTGATAGTTGTGATTTAAAGGAAGTGAGGGGGACAGTGGTCACAAGTTTCAGAGTCTTCTGTAGCTCGTTCCAGTCATTAGCAGCGGCGAACTGGAATGAATTTCGGCCAAGAGAGGTAAGGGCTTTAGTAATGATCAGGGAGATGTACCTGGATGAGCGCAGATTACGGGAGGGTGAGGCAATGGTGAGGAGTGAGTTCAGGTAAGGGGGGTTTTTCTTAGGATTGATTGGTAAATTAGGTGATACCAGTGGGTCAGGCGCCAAGTTTGTAATGAGGGCCAGCCCACTAGTGCATATAGGTCACAGTGGTGGGTGTTAAATGGGGCATTGGTGACAAATCGAATAGCACAGATCTGATCCGTTGTTCCACCACCAGGATGGAATCCACATTGTTCCGCTTCAACCTGAGGTTCAACTATCAGCTGAACCCTCCTTTCCAGCACATTAGAGTAGACTTTAGCAGGGAGGCTGAGAAGTGTGATACCCCTGTAATTGGCACACACCCTCTGGTCCCCCTTTTTGAAAAGGGGAACCACCCCCCCAGTCTGCCACTCCTTTGGCACTGTCCCAGACTTCCATGTAATGTTAAAGAGGCGTGTAAGCCAAGACAGCTTCTCCACACCCAGAGCTTTCAGCATTTCTGGACGGATCTCATCAATCCCTGGGGCTTTGCCACTGTGGAGTTGTTTGACTACCTCAGTGACTTTGACGACAATCCCCCATCATCCTCTAGCTCTGCCTCTAATATAGAGGGCATCGAAGTAGGATTCAGGAGTTCTTCAAAGTGCTCGTTCCACCACCCTATTACCTCCTCAGTCGAGGTCAACAGAGTCCCACCCTTACTGTATACAGCTTGGATGGTTCTACGCTTCCCCCTTCTGAGGTGACGGATGGTTTTCCAAAAGCACTTTGGTGCCGACTGAAAGTCCTTCTCCATGTCTTATCCGACCTTTTCCCACACCAGTTGCTTTGCCTCTTTCTAGGCAGAGGCTGCAGCCCTTCGGGCCCTTCGGTACCCTGCAACTGCCTCTGGAGTCCTCTGGGATAACATATCCCAGAAAGACTCCTTCTTCAGTCGGACACCTTCCCTGACCATTGGTGTCCACCACAGTGTCCGTGGGTTACCCAAGGCACCCAAGACCCTAAAACCACAGCTCCCCACCGCAGCTTCAGCAATGGAGGTTTTGAACATTGTCCACTCGGGTTCAATGCCCCAATTCCCAATTCACCCGCACTACCCGTTTGGGTTTACCAGGTCTATCCAGAGTCTTCCCCCACCCCCTGACCCAACTCACCACAATGAGTGATCGGTTGACAGCTCCGCCCCTCTCTTCACCCGAGTGTCCGAAACATACAGCCTCAGATCAGATGAAACAATTATAAAATCGATCATTGACCTTCGGCCTAGGGTGCTCTGGTACCAAGTACACTTATGAGCATCCCTATGTTCGAACATGGTGTTCGTTATAGACAATCCATGACTTGCACAGAAGTCCAACAATGAACAACCACTCTGGTTTAGATCAGGGAGGCCGTTCTTCTCAATCACGCCTCTCCATGTGTCTCCATCATTGCCCACATGCGCGTTGAAGTCCCCCAGCAGAACCAATTAGTTTATTTATAAACTAAATATAAAATATTATATTTTGAATTTGATCGTCCAATGAGAACTTTTATACTTATTTCAGAACTCATTTAGTCTCCAGCTGCGTGAAGTTGCCTCATTTCTCTGCAGTCATTCAGTAATGTTTTCTCATAGTCATAGCTAAAATGTCCAGGTGTTGTAATCAAAACACCTGAAAGACAGAGGGGGGAGAGGGTGAGATTCGTCAATTTAAGAACAGTGGAGTCAGTTTATAGCGCTCATAACGTCTGCCCGGGTCAATTTGATAAGCGAATGATCGTTATTCATTATAACCAATTTTAATTGTATCTTTTTAATTCTCATGCATATGCCACATGTATACATGTATTACATTAAAATAAAGTAATGAAACAAATAAATTCGATATTAACCAAATTTTATTGACTCAGCAGCGGTGGCAGACCGGGTCGTGATGGGGCAAAAGCACCCCCATGAATAAGCCTAGCACCCCCTGTAGCCCCCCCAGTTATACAGGTCCTTCTCGAAAAATTAGCATATTGTGATAAAATTCATTATTTTCCATAATGTAATGATAAAAATTTAACTTTCATATATTTTAGATTCATTGCACACCAACTGAAATATTTCAGGTAATTTATTGTTTTAATACTGATGATTTTGGCATACAGCTCATGAAAATCTCAAAGAATTAGCATATGATGAAAAGGGTCTCTAAACGAGCTATTAACCTAATCATTTGAATCAACTAATTAACTCTAAACATCTCAAAGAATTAGCATATTTCATCTGACGAATAAAAGAAGTGTTTGTAATACAAAAAAAGTCAACCTTCAAATAATTATGTTCAGTTCTGCACTCAATACTTGGTCGGGAATCCTTTTGCAGAAATGACTGCTTTAAAAAATAAATTTGCAAACTTAACCTCATTTTGTTAACAAATATTATCCCTATAAATTCTTAAATTAACTCAGTATCGTTAACGCAGCTTGGCGTCGCAGGATGGCTAACCCAGAGCTAATTCATTAGCTGGCTAGTTAGCTAGTTAATGAGCTAAGCTAACAAGCCATGTTTGATCTTTCGTGATCTTTACAGTATATGATGAGCACAGACATCGGCACCTGCTAACATATTAATATATTAGAATTTCACTTACCGAAAAAACTCTAGCACAGACTTATTGTATGGTCTGTTAATAAAATGAATCCCACAGCAAGACATATTATTAGATAATTTACAACAAAGACATGGTTAAAGCACAAACTCCACAGATAAGCAGCAGGTAAGTCAAGTTCAGTGACTGAAATTAGTTAAAGCCATAGCACACAGGACAGCCCACTAGTAGTGGGTTTCTGTGCATAGTAGAATGTATTCAGAGCTTTATGGTTAGATAATGATATAGCAGGCTGGATATGTAATAGAGGTAAACCTAGACATTGTGTGGCAAAAAAGAGATTAAACCAGTTAAAGATGAGGTCGTAGAGAAGAGGGGGATTGGAGGGACAAAAGACTCTGGTTCATGATGAATGGGAAATTTACAATAGAATAGTGCAACGGTAACTAGCAAAAACAATAATAAACGAGGCATACTGATATTATAGGCGGAAGACAACAGTCAGATGAAATGGGGAGATTACTGATTGGAGAATATTCGACTAAACGCTGTGCATGCGCACGCGCACTACGCCTTGTTGTCAGCTATAGTGATCCATTAATTCATTGACGGATGGGCTCACCAGTGATTCTTGAGCAAATTAAACAAAAGGGGACAAAATACAAAGCTAAAAGTATGTTTGAAATATATAGAGAACCTTTGTAAATTACATATTTTTGTTTTTATATTTAATTGTATTAATATATGCATTGAAGTTGACAACAATGGGTTATTTACATATTTTAATGATGTGCCTGGTATTCATTTGATCTACTTACAGTAGAAACACAACAAGAAAATGTAATGGCATAGGCAGTTGGACTTGGCATCCATATGACCTATCTGCAGACACTCTCCCGGGTCACCACGCTACATGTAGTTAGAGAATAAAGGGAAAAAATTGAGAGAAGGGGACAGAGATGACTGCGTTTCAAATCAGCTGTGAAATGAGATCAGAAAACAAGTTCACATTAAGTACACTCGAATTAGCAAGCATCTCAGTATAACCATAGTATACTGGATTAATCTTTTTTTTTAAACACACTTGAAGCTAACAACTGTGACAGAAACTGCCATTATAACATAATGAAACATAAGGACTCATTCATTCCAATCCCAGAGTCAGTGCTATTTTTTTCATCTTGTTGCAGTTGTAATGTGGTACTTCACAGTTGTCAGATTTAGTGACAATGGCTAAAAACACCAGAGTTAAAAAAAAAATGTTAAGGTCAAAGCAATGTAGTAGTTGTAGAATTTGTTTGTGGGGTTTATGCAACATCATTTTTGTTTGTTTGTTGAAATTGAGCCATAACAACAAAACTGCTTTCTCTTTCAAATGACAAGCTTACAAATACTGTAAAAACTGTATTTCTTGATATTTAAAAAATAAATACAAAATGTATATTGGTGCTTTACTACACACAAAATGATGTAGTGCTTAATTGCACACAAAAACCAGACTAAAATGCATGAATGATGTAACAGGTGTCCCATGGTGGGACATCTGTTCCATTGAACTGAGATCATAGACTCTGCTATACGTGTAAACTTTTTTATTTGTATTTTCCACTTCTATTAACTGTTGTTTTATGCTGGATTGAATGTAGTAAGCATGTATGGTGCCATCTCTTTTTCACCTAGAGCATTATTAATGTCTAACAATACTATGCAGGGCTCGTTCAGTGCTAATTAATAATGGCTTTTTGCCGGTGGCCTCTTGGGCTATATATAATCCAGGGGAACAAGGGAATGTGTGGTTCATTATTATATTGTGTGTGGTGCAATTCATTGATTTTCTGGTGCTGTAGTTTGCTTATTGTCCAGGAGGTGTACTGCTATATCGTAAGGGTGAAAAGAGTGATGTTTGGCTTGGGTATTGCTTACGCTCTTTATAGTTACTTTAAGGGTCCGTGCCGCTACAGAGCATGAGTAGTGAAGTATATATATATACTGTTGTGCACTCGCTAATAGAGTCACCTGCACTGTAGTCTTTGTGTGTACATTTCCTGGACCATTTTCAAGTAAAGCTTCCAAACCATCATCTACCTGCCTTGGTCTCCCTCTCTCTCCACCACAACCACAGATCTGATCTGTGACAAATTACATTAAAGATGGATATGCTTTTGCCCCATGACAAAACCTGGAGAAGCACAGTATTTCAGGACCTAATTGCAACTGCTACAGCAAAATATGCACGGCATAGTGTAGAAAATTCCATTTAAACTACATTTTCTTATTTTTTTTATATTGTAAAATACAGTACATGTTCTACAGCTTTTGGAAGGTGGTCACCAAAAGTATATATATATAATATAGTTCTGTTTTCACTCAGAAACAGAATTCTACATGTATGGAGGACCAAGTCTGCCAATAATAAATGAATAAATATAATATTTATACATAAAAATATACATAAAGATATACATTAAAATATACATTAAAATATATATTAAAATATAACAATATTGTAATGAATACTCAAGTAGTAAAAGAGAACAATGTTATTTATTGGATAAGAAATGACTGTCCAATGAACAGGCAAAGAATAATCCAAATTCAGGCAAAGGTCAGACCGGAATAGCCAAATATGGCAAATGTACACATAGGGAAATCCACAGGCAGAATACTCAATGAACAATGCAGAGGTCAAACCAGAATAGGTAATATATGGCTAAGGCACAATAGGGAAATCCAGAGGCAGAATAATCCAATACAAGGCATAGGTCAGACCATAACAACAACACATGAAATGAATGCTCAGTAAATATAACATGTACTTACAATACCTCGCAAGGAGGCTATGGATGTGTGTGGCTTATATACAACATGGAGTGAGCAGGTGTGGTAAATCAGGATAATT
>JACXGM010015757.1:0-21036 GCA_016801145.1 Umbra pygmaea
TATCACATGCTCTTATTGTTTCTTTACACACAATACAATTGCATTTGGTTATAATTCACGGGCTGTGTAGTGAATTAACAATGACTATTGCAATGAATCAAAACGAGCGCTATTGTTTTGAAAGAAAAAACGAATATCCAGGTTCACGTTGCTGGTATAATAACACGGTTGCTTGTCATATACATTTTCACCAGTAGATCTTACACAATGCAGCTTTAAAGTATTTGGACAATGACAGAAATGTGGATGTTCAATGCATAGTCCCTGCCTTTTAGGGTACCAAATATATTTGGACATGTTAACATTAAGTAAACATGAGGTGGGTTGCACATGGCGTAAGTCACTCACTGCCTAGCAGGACAAGCTACGTCATGATAGTCAGAGGTTCGAGCCTGACTATGGCTTCTCTGACTTCCCAGAACCTCCAGCATGAGGCAGCGCAAATTGGCATAGCGCTGCCTGGGAATTGGGATAGATAATTCGGATTATATATCTTGCCACGTCGCTCTTCAGCAACTTTTTGTGTGCAAATTAGGTGGCTGTAAATTCATTCGTGGAAGTATAGTTTGTGAACGTAATCATCCCATGCATGATCTAACTAAAGGCTTCCGCGTTGGATGAGCAGTGTGAAAAGAAGTGTCCCGCTCGTCGACATGTGGTTGGATGAAACACGCAAGACAGTGAAGGATGCTCACATCTGTCCAAAGAGTTGCGGAGCGGCCAACAAGGCAGGGTTAGTGGGAAACTGGACAAGAACAATTAGGAGGAAATATCGCCTCAAAAAAGGAATCATGTACTTAAATTAAGTAATCATGTTTAGTGCTCTCCTTAAGTAAAGGATGCAGATGGCTCACTGTTTAGGGAGACAGACTTGTAGTCGGAAGGTTGCCATTTCGATTCCCGACTGTGCCAAATGTCATTGTGTCCTTGGGCAAGGCACTCACTCCAGGGGAATGTCCCTGTATTTACTGTAAGTCGATCTGGATAAAAGCGTCAGCTAAAATGACAAAAAAATAGCCTAATCATGTTTAGTTCTCTCTTATATTAAGTAATCATGTTTAGTGCTCTCTTATATTAAGTAATCATGTTTAGTGCTCTCTTATATTAAGTAATCATGTTTAGTGCTCTCTAAAGGAATAAGAAGAAGTAATCTTAGCATCTGAAAGGGATTCTCCATTAGAAATGATTAGTCTCCTGAAGGATCAGCCCAGCGGTGTTGAACTTTTCCCTAACCACTGAGCCATCTGACTTCCCAAGTTGGGGATCTCAAGGTAGTGTCCGTGAATGTAACCTGCTTGCAATTTCCCCTGTTAATTTGAAGCTTTCACACCCGAGAGTGTGATGATAGCTGTCTTTTCTGTCCACTTTACATAGAGGCTTCATAAAAGCAGTGGCGTTTACACTCCTTGTGTCACCAAGTGATTGTTTATTTTTGCCAATCTCTGGTTGGGTAAGGGGCCTTTGGCATTGGATGGAGGTTCCAGGGTTCTACATGGCTTATGCCAGAAAAAGCAGTTACTGCTCTCAACTAGAGCTGTTGGAAAGTCTTGGACAATGTCAATTGACATCTAGATCGGTTTTGATAGTTGTGGTATAACCATATTCATTTGTAAAAGGTGACTGTCCAAAATAGAATCGAAGATTTATGTAACCACCATTTCCTAAGGTATGACACCTTGTTGTTCTGGAACCATCAGTACATATGAGTAGTTCTGTATCAGGTGATGGTCAAGATGTCAGTTCTATCACCTGAAGTGCAGGGTTCAGATGGCCTTAACGTTTTTCTTAGCTTTTAACATCAATATATTTGTTCGTTGAAATGTTTTAAAATTAGACCTGTAGATATCTATATCTCTTCCTCCTTCAGGTAACTGTGGTTCTAGCCGACCTGGTAAGATATGGGGACTTTGATTAATCTAATTGTGACATTCTGTCTGGCCTCCAGCCACTGGTCACTAAGGAGGATATAGGAGACATGCAGACCAGACTGGACGGAGCAGAGAAAGCCCTGGCTGTAAAGCAGCAGCAGATCGATGTCATGAAGCAGGAGATCTATAAGAAGGAGGAGGAACTAGAAACGATCTCTGTGTTCCAGGCCCAGGTAGGTTTTTCACTTTTTGTCCTCCTGATAAATAGGCCTGTCGAAATAATAATTACATAATCCCATGATCATGATTTTTTGACGAGATCACAATCATTTTGATTATTTCCGTCCATATTTCCGTCCAAATTAGTTATTTTACACCACTGGATGGATAGCTCCCCTACTGGTACAGCAGTGCTTTTGACAGCTCCAGGGAAAGTCGTGTAGATAATCTACTGTAGTCTTGCTGCTTAATGTCATGACGTTTTGTATAGTTGTGCAATGCAATATGACCAAACCGCTGATCTGTCATGTTATTTTCGTGGCTTTATTTTTTGACATGCATTTCTAATGCCTATAAATTATTATTACATAAACACTTGACCAACCTATGGAAAAAAACTCACAACCATTTTAACAGTATTCAATAATAATTAAATCATTTGCATACACATTTTTGGTTAAAAGCATACATTGGGTTTGTTTTACCCTCCTTTCATACTCACTTTATATAATAAATCAAGCATTCTTGAATATTACTTGTCTTGACCTACTTTTTCCATTGCGTTAGTAAGCCTACACAAATGCATTAGCCTAAACAAACTATTTTAAAATGTATGCAGCACAGCAACACAGGTAAACATCAAAATGTGCATGCTAAATATTTATAGTTATTGACATTGCAACTACATTGCATTAGAAGTATTTGAAATTAACATAATGGATTTAGCTATAAACACTACGGCGCCAATGTGTGCATATTTGGTTTTAGGACAAATAAAAAAATAATCTATTAAGTTGGAAAAGACTACGTTGGATTTCAAAACTGGCTTTTGGCTATTGCGGAGGCTTTCATAACATATAAGACTCTAGCCACAATAGCCAAAATCCAAAAAGAGTGAATGCTAGCTGTGCCTAAATTTTCCTTCAAAATAAAAGCCATTTACTTAATAATGAAAACCAAAAAAACTTTAAAACCGTTGCACATTTAAAAATGTAATGCTAAACGGTATTAGGATGTTATTAAATATAGTTAAGACTGATATAAATGTTAAAATATAATTTAGTGCTGTATTTTCAGAAAGTTTAATGTTTTCAATGGTTATTTTTTTGATTGCCAGTACAGGAGTGCTTTTATTTTTGAAGGCAAATTTATGCAAGGTTATGGATACAGTGTTGTGGCTTAAGGCTTTTGTGACTGGCTTAATATAAGTGCTTTCCTAGTGTCTAAATATATAACTGAACCCGATGGCACGTGTTAACAGTAATTTATGGTGTTCAGCCATGTCTGAAATGCAGCTGTTCAATACAACACTACCTAGCCTGCGAGGAGGAGGAGGAGTGGCTGTTCATTGAGAAAAGTAAGGATAGGTGCCTAACAATTTAATTGTCTTATCATTCATTTTAATCAGAATTATTTGTGTGACATTGTCAGCTAAAATTGAGGATCATGACCAGTGTTTGTGAATGTTACTTTATAAAGTAACTAGTTATTTTACTTTGTTACGTCTCCAAAATGTAGCTGGGTGGTTGACATGACCCTGAAATTTTTTATAAACTTAAAATATTAGGCAAAAAAATTATTGAGTTGTGTTGTACCAACTCTTAGCTCTCCAAAACATATTTGGTCTTTTAAATTTTGTTTTGGTGTCTGAATGTATTTACCACATTGTTGTATTAGTGCCTAAAATTGTCATGGTGTGATATGAGAGTTATTGTGTATAACATGAAAATAGGGTGTACTTTTTAAAATAACACACTTTATCATAATTCTTTATCATTACTATCTTGAGACAGCATTTCCTTGTGCAAATTTATTACATTTTGTATTATGTTTGTTAATCATCATGCAAAGTAAGGCATGTGTCTTCAATCTGTCATTATACTTTAGATTTAATTCTGACAACCCCTGTTATGAATCTAACAAAGTGCTTGTGACTGTTGCTGAAACTATTCTCCATGTGTTACATTTTGATTTTTATGATTTCTCACTAACCAAGCTTTTTCATAGTCACAATTATGAAGGTCACACCAAGTGATAGTGTCACACCATAGGATGAACCACAATTTGTCATACGAAAACGCGTATTATATGCATTTAACATTTAAAAAATAACAGTACAGAAATCACACAAGTATTGACACATTCTCTTTGTATCTGTTAACAGAGAAACAGTGTTTCTAAATATTTTCAATTAATACACAATAATTACATTAAATTAATAGTATTTTCAGAAATATACTTGAAGCTGACAAAACAAAAAGGAAGCACATGAGTGAGTTAGTATAACAAGTGGACTAGTTAGGTATGGATTCCCTTGAGTGGTTAGGGTTAGGGTTGGCAATACAAATTTTTTCATGTGATGATAGACAAAACAAAGTGTTTAAAAAGGACAGAAAATATATTCAATTGAGCTATTTCTTAAAAAATACATTCTTAACTCAAATAAGTACTCCATGTGTAGGAAACTACAGGTCATATCATATGGTGTGACAAACGGGTCATCATTTAAATTTATTTTTGTTTTCAATGAGTAGGAACATTTACAAAAAGCATTAAGTATTTGTCAATCTTCTGAATCAAAGGCACTTTTCCAGTTGAGAGCAGAAGTTAATATTTATGAGTGAATTACCAGAATACATTACAACTGTGTAAGCGCACAACTTTTTAGGTCTCCTTATGTGCCAATCAGCATCAAAAGGAATTTTGTTATTCTTCAGTTATACAGAGTTGTTTGGAAGTAAAGTACACTGATGTTTTGAAAAGTCTGGCATAAATATAACATCTAGCCCCCATGGGGGCTCAAAACATCTCTTTTTGGTTTCAGTCTGACATTCTACTCACGAGCTACAGCAGAACGTGCTGCGCTCAGCAAATTATAATATAATTATACTGCACACTACACTACAGTAAACGTCTTTCAGTGTTTGGGCAAAAAATGCATAGTAGAGCCAGATGTGTGTGTGTGTGTGTGTGTGTGTGTGTGTGTGTGTGTGTGTGTGTGTGTGTCATGTAAATGACCAAATGCACACACAGACAGAGACCATTCCATTGGTGGAGGACAATGCTTAGTATGTTCATTTAAAAAATTATGTTCATGGACATTTAACTAATGAAGTGAGGCAAGTGCCTGTTTTACAATTTTTATTGACGACAGTAGGAAGCAGAGGCTAGTGAGATCATGTGTGGTCCGGAGTCGAATCTGTTTCGTGAATAGTTTAAAGCTAAAATCACATGTATGACCGGTAATGTGCTAGAAGGTGTCATCAGTAATGATTAAAACCTGCAGACATCACGTGTCAGGGCTTATGCTAGCCGGCTAATACTTGAAAAGCCAGTGAAATTATTGGCTGTCAGACAATTTCTTTCGATAGATTAGCTAATCTGTTTGCAGTTTAATTATTAACCTTGTGCAGGCATAGGTCTACAGAAATAGCAGTATGCAGAACAGAATAAACAATGCAGTTGGATTATATTCTCTAGTTCAAACTCTTTCATTAACCCTCCCCATTTGGGATGTGACAAAAGGACAGTTTTCCTTAAAATGACTAAGAACGTGTCACGTGACTGATTGCGATCTTATAGCTTATGTTGAAGAAAGAAATTCTATATGAGCATCTTAAATACAGTTTAGAGTGGTATAACTAGAGTGTTGTGCACTTGAGATTCTGAGGCCTGTTAGGTAATCTGAGTGTAGACAGGGGCTTTCCCTCTCTGGGAGGGAGGGATTTAAGGCCACAGCAGGGTTCAACATTAACGATGGCCCCGGGCCAGTAAGAACTAATGTCGGGCCAGTAAACAAAGATAGTCACTTGCCCGTTCGGGCCAGTGCTCAATTTAACCATTTAAAATAATAGTCTCGTATTAAAATGTTTGCCCGTCATATTTATACCTCCCCTGATTTAAATGTATCTCAATTTAAAATCCATGTCTGGCAATACCGGTATCGTCTTTTTGACCAATAATATTGGAATGCTTGTCTGTTCAATGAAAATGTTGTATGCATTAGTGCCGGACCCAAACAAATGTAGTCCTTTAATAGAAATAAAAGTTTGTGGTTCGAAAATAAACTTATTGAGCACCGACAAAGTTATTTATTTATTATTCTGTGGACATTTGCTCAATATAGATGATTTCAATAAAACAGTTTTTAATACTTTCCCTCCGATCGTTTTAGTAATTAAACAAGGGCAAATAAAAAATCAGATTTGACTATGTCTTTTCAAACCATAATGGAGCAGCCAATCAGAGGATTTCTTGTTAAAAATCACGTCTCTCCAAATGATGCAGCCAGCTCGTTTGTCATAGCCATATTCGTTGCAGCCAGACAAGCTCATGTTACGCACGGGACCAGAGCGAATGGAACGGTGTGCAACACACCAAACCCATTGTGCAATACCGGTCCGTTTCCCGCAGTCCGGACAGTAATATGAGCCCGCCCCCCTCAAATTAAGATGCACCGACCGCAGCTAATCGTTGTCGTTGATTACGGAAAAACTCCACTCTTGAAGAAATATACTTTGCCGTCGCTTAAGTTCTTCTCACAAATAGCTTTCCCAAATCTAGACTCGAAGTGTCATGATTGCAGACACGTTGAAAACAGTTTCGTAGCCTACTTCTCAACAACACGTTGTCAGTCTATTTTTGAAAAATCACACAGGGGAAGCGATCACCCAAGGGACTGAAGGACTCACCCGCCTCCTGGGATTTGACTGTATATAGCTACAAACTTGAATGAATGGACGTAACTACAGTGTTTGGCCATAGACAACTCCTGGCAATAGATATATAGATGTAAACAAGATGACAAAGTTATTTACCATGACAGTTAAAAGAAAAAGTACATTTAGTATTATTAGTATGAATACAATTCACATGCAGTTATTGTGCAAACTAATGTCATTAAATGTAACAGTGCTAATTTTGGCAGCATAATTTTAGTGTTTTTACAGTATAACTCTGGACAACAGGTCTTCTGTGGTTGGACAAGGTGATTTGAATGTGCTCATGATGGAAAAAGTTCTTTAAATAATGTTGATGCACTTGTATATTATTCGACACTTTGTAAAGGCCTTAAGAGAAAATTAATTATTTTTGTTTCCCTTATTACAATAATCTGTGTGGTGTAGTGGGCTAAGTTTCTGCATTTGCAGGACAGTCTACATCACGATGGTCATGGGTTCAAGCCTGACCATGGGTTCTCTGAGTTTCCCCGGGCCTCATGCATGAGGATAATTGTGAAGGGAAAAAAATCAGGAAAATCATAAAGAAAAAAGATGTAAAATGATCCTGAAAATATATGTATTTTATATTGCCCAATCTTAGGACATATGTACTGCTGTAATTTTTTGCTTTACCAACTAATTGTGTCTGGGTTTACCCATTTTGGGAAATTCCTAAATGAATGACCAGGTTATGGGAGTTTATAACTAACTAGTTACCATAATGAATCATTTTTTATTATTTCTATTCATATCATAGATCACTGGTTAATAATGAACTCCTGTTATTGGTCATTTTGTTCTTAATCAGGAACTTCCCAAAACTTGTGAACTCAGCTGCACTTAGTTTGGAATGCACAACATTTATCTCTGTACATGTGTCTTAGGGCTGGGCAATATTAACCAAATATACATTTTTATACCTACCATGTTGTGAAGAGGGAAAAATACATTAATACACACAAACAGTAAACCCTGCATTTATGCAAACCCTGATTTTTTTTTTTTGTTGCAAATTTAATTCGGGCCAGTAATTCAGTCCGGGCCAGTAAATTTTTGTGAGGAAAAATGTTAACGTTGGACCCTGGCCACAGTGAATTTGCAGGAAGGCTCTGTGACTTATCTGTTATTGTAAGGAGGAGGGCTCGGTGACTTGCATTGAGAGAGGTTACCAGGAGGGTATCAATGGCTAAGCTTATTCTTCAGATCAGAAGGAGTTGCAGACAGAACAACTTATAGCTTATTACTCTTATTATATATTAGACATGAATACCATCACAGATCTAATATGTTTTATGCCATTCAGAATCATGCAATGAAAAACAAGCATGTCGGACATGCTCTCTCCAGTTTCCCTCACGGACACTGTACACTAACTGATATGCATTGCATTGCATCACCATTTGACTAAATAGCTTTTTTTACAAGAACATCAGGTTTTACTATATGAACATTTCACAACTTAACATTTTTTTTTAATTACAGAACGAATAGTGTTTATTTTTGTTTCTTTCATATTAGCTTAATAATATTGCTTCAGGTCATGTGTGTCTGGACAAATTATTTAAATGTTTGGGAAAATTAAGTCCTCCATGTCAGATGTCTGACTGCGTGCGTGCGTCATTATTATGATGTGTGTGTGTGTTCTGCTGTTTTCAGGCCGAGGTGTACTCCTCTGACTTTTACGCTGAGCGAGCGGCTCGAGAGAAGATCCACGAGGAGAAGGAACGTCTGTCTGCTCAGCTGGAGTTTGTCAAGAAGCAGAACACACAGCTACAGGATGAGCTGGAGTCACTGGGCAGGTGGGTAGCAGATGATTACAAACTGCTTGTGGTCTTAGGCTGCTCATACTAATTCAGATCCTTTGAAAAACTGTGTTGAAAGAGCATGAACATGTTGAAATAGCATGAACATATTTGTCTGCCAAATTACTTCACACATTTCAGGCTTCAAACATAAAGATATAAAACTGTAATTTTTTGTGGAAAAAAATTGGAACGAAATTTATTGGATATTCGAACTTTTTTTTGACAAACAAAAAACTGACCAATTGGGCGAGCAAAATTATTCAACCCCTTTACTTTCAGTGAAGCGAACTCTCTCCAGAAGTTCAGTGAGGATCTGAATGATCCAATGTTGACCTAAATGACTAATGATGATAAATAGAACCCACCTGTGTGTAATAAAGTCTCCGTATAAATGCACCTGCTCTGTGATAGTCTCAGAGGGCCGTTGAAAGCACAGAGAGCATCAGGAAGAACAAGGAACACACCAGGCAGGTCCGAGATACTGTGGAGAAGTATAAAGCTGGATTTGGATACAGAAAGATTTCCCAAGCTTTAAACATCCCAAGGAGTCGTATACTGCACAAATCTGGCCTTTATGGAAGAGTGGCAAGAAGAAAGCCATTTCTGAAGGATATCCATAAAACGTGTTGTTTAAAGTTTACTACAAGCTACCTAGGAGACACACCAAATATGTGGAAGAAGGTGCTCTGGTCAGATGAAACCAAAATCGAACTTTTTGGCAACAATGCAAAACGTTATGTTTGGCGGAAAAGCAACACAGCTCATCACCCTGAACACACCATCCCCACTGTCAAACATGCTGGTGTCAGCATCATGGTTTGGGCCTGCTTTTCTTCAGCAGGGACAGGGAGATGGCTAAAATTGATGGGAAGATGGATGGAGCCAAATACAGGACCATTCTGGAAGAAAACCTGATGGAGTCTGCAAAAGACCTGAGACTGGGATGGAGATTTGTCTTCTAACAAGAACATGATCCAAAACATAAAGCAAAATCTACAATGGAATGGTTCACAAATAAACATATCCAGGTGTTAGAATGGCCAAGTCAAAGTCCAGACCTGAATCCAATCGAGAATCTGTGGAAAGAACTGAAAACTGCTGTTCACAAATGCTCTCCATCCAACCTCACTGAGCTTAAGCGGTTTTGCAAGGAGGAATGGGCAAATATTTCAGTCTCTCGATGTGCAAAACTGATAGAGACATACTCCAAGCAACTTACAGCTCTAATCGCAGCAAAAGGTGGCGCTACAAAGTATTAACTGACTGAATAATTTTGCACACCCAATTTTTCTGTTTTTTACTTGTTAAAGTTTGAAATATCCAAAACATTTCGTTCCACTTCATGATTGTGTCCCACTTGTGGTGATTCTTTACAAAGAATTACAGTTTCATATCTTTATGTTTGAAGCCTGAAATGTGACAAACGGTCGAAAAGTTCAAGGGGGCCGAATACTTTTGCAAGGCACTGTATAATATAGTTATGCTTGAAACAATAGGATATGTTATTTCATTAAATTACCCCCCTCACTACACAATTACACATGATATTAACACCATTTCTTTGTTTGACACCATTTTCTTTGTTTTTCCGAATATTATCACTACTGTTTATTTTAAGATCCTTTAGCCTTATCGCTGACACCTGTGAGTCAAGACAACAGTGCATTAGGAAAGTCATTCACATATAATGAACCCTTCAAGGTCTAAGGGGTTTGAAGTCCACCTGGCACAATGATATGTTGAGATTTTGGCCTCTACAAGGATCATACTTTGTCCTACAGTGAAATCCTTTACAGTTGTGGATTCAGAAGTCTCTTGGCTAGGAGATGAATAAGTCAAACCCAACCTTTTGAGAAAATTATTTTCGTACATGGTGTCATATAGAGCTAAAAATGCTAAAATGAATGTTTAATTTTTAGTTAATTATTGTAAAATACATGTAAATGATGATCAACATCACTGTAAAATCCATATTGGCATACCCCCAGGTCTATTGAGGAAAGAAATTCTATATGAGTATCTTAAATACAGTTTAAACTGTTTAGAATGGTATAACGAGATGAGAGTGTAATGCACTTAATATCCTGAGGACTGTTCGGTTATCTGAGTGTAGACAGGGGCTTTCTATCTGGGAGGGAGAGAGGCAAGGCCACACAATGACTTTGCAGGAAGGCCGTGTGTGGATCTTATTGTAGAGATGAGCATAGGCTTTTTCCCTCAGAGGGAGGGGCAGCTGGCTCACTTTGACTTGTATTATTGTGTTCAACAGTTGACTGTGACAGAGAGGCCAACAATGGCTATTCTGTTCCTTATACACATCAGAATAAACTTACAAAAAGAAGGTGATTTATGGCTTATAACTCGCAAGGTTGCTAGATCAAATAAATCTGAAGAAGTCAAGGGGACAAATTTTTACAATTTTCTTGTGAATGCCAAATGTTATATTTTAATCAAATTAGCGTCCCAATTTTGGGTTAGGTTTAAGATAGGTTAGGATTAAGGTTAGGGGAACTCGTGGTCTGAATTAGAGGGCAGTCAACAAACACAAAACTAAAATTGAAATCTTCCTGAACTCCTACGTCTTCTCCGTTTTGTTCGGGTTTTCGAATTAACCAATCATAAACGTTTTGCCCTCAAAAGAACATGTTTGTGTAAGGAAAGCTGTTATGTGTGACCTAATATAGTGTCTGTATTCTCTTAAGGCAATCTCTGAGTGATATGCAGAGGAGACACCTGTTACGCGGAGGCAATCCACCAGGGGGCGACAGCCTACATAACCTGCAAGGAGCCAGAGGTATGTCACAGTGGGTTGTTTGTTAGAGGTACTATTTCTAGAATTTGAGCTGTAACAATGGAGCTATATTCTCTTAGCTGCTGACCAGCTTACAAATGCTGTAAAAAATGTATTCCTTGATATTTAAAAAAATCCAATAAACTGTGTATATGGGATATTGATTACACTATGCATGGCCCAACAACAAAAAAGCACAGCATATAGTTCATCGAATATATTAAATACGGACCGGCACGTGCATTTTGACAAAAACTGCGGAAGCACAACTCGTCATGTCCTCATTGAAATTCCTGTCCAAACAGCTAAATATGCACTGAATGTTGTAGAAAATAATTGTCTATATAAACTAGCTTTTTTATTTACATCCAATTATGAAAAAGATCTTCTACAGCTTTAGGAAGCTGCTCACTGAAAGAGAAGGTAGTTGTTTTCACTCTCTATATTTGACACACCTTTAATCAGGAGATGGAAATAATGCCTCAAAACAGGGCTTTTATAATCATTTATAATATTTAATGTAAAATTTAATGTAAAAATGCATAATAATAACAATGTCCCTTCAAACTGAATTCAAACAATGAAAAACCATTTGATTATGCTGCATATTACTGAATAAAGTTACTATGAATGTGTGTTATAGGTGGTGATGGAAGAGACTGGCAGCAGCAGGAGAATATTCCAGAGCATGCCTGCCCCAAGTGTAACGAGATCCTACCAGACCTGGACAGTCTCCAGATCCACATCATGGACTGTATCATCTAACCTTCGTTGAACAAAGACAATAGCAGTAGTAGCAGACACACCTAATCTGAGATTCCCTTTTTCCTCATCATCAGTCACTGTGAAATGCAGCATATTCTTTAAAAGCTACATCATGATAGTCAGTGGCTCGAACCTGTCTTTGACTTTGCCCGAAATCCCCAGCACCGAGGCAGCACAAATTGGCATTGAGCTGCCCGTGACTTCTGTTAAATAAGTCAGAATCTACTTTGCCAAGTCACTTTGCAGATCGGGTGCCCGTAAATCATTTGTGGAAGTATACAGCTGCAATCAAAATTATCCTGTAATCATCCCGCATATGAAATAAATACCTTAGTTATGCTGTAAGGTGATACGGATAATCATTTTTAAGTTCCAAGTTTGAATTTTTCTCTTACGATAATGCGTCTGCCTTTTCTTGTTGCTAAAGACATTATTCTAAATTGTTATTTTGGATTTTCAGGTGGCTGGTATTTGTTCAATTTAATCACATGCTCTATTTTGTATGTTATTTATCAATTGTAATTACAACAAAATTATTTGTACTTATTTTGAAGATCAATTGCTTAATTGGAAGGATGCAAAAGACACTTTATCATTATATTTTAGGTATATTGCACGTGTTATTCATATTGATGGTTTGTACATTTAGCATTAAACATGTATAGCTTGTGTAGCAGGAAGGCATACATAACCAGCAGATGGGTGACTATGCAGGGGGTTACCTTACTGCATCAGCTTACTAATAAGTGCTCTATCAAGCTACAAATCCTTTACTGATTTACTTTCTCTAAAGAAATGATGAATGAAGGACCTAATGTAATAAATGGGTTTTCTGATGTGTTTCTGTCTGTCATTGCGTTGTGCACACTGATCTAGAACTGTAGATCTCAATCCTCTCATGGGGACCCCAAGCCATGCCATACCCTAGGTGTATCCCACAGCTAGCACACCTGAACTTGTTAACTAATTATCAAGCTCTTTGCTGCTGGAATCAGTGAAGATAACCCAGGGCTATAACAAAATAAGATTTGCCGGTGGTCCCCAGGAGAGTTATGAGAACCACTGATCTAGAATGTCACCCACCTGTAACACCTGAAAGAACTATGCAAAATTAATAATTACTACGCTTTTTTTACGCTTACAAACCATTGTGGACATATCGATTTTGCCGTACTTATGATGGGGCCTGGTTTGCAGAGTTCCCCTTTTTTGTTCTTTAAACATACATTAAAACGTCATCTCACTTTAACAACTACAAGCTAAAAGTGAATTTATATAATAAGTCCTACATGTTAATTTTCCAGGAATCATATCACTCAAATAACATCTTAAAAAAAGAACCTGATTTCTTCTGTTGATTTTTAACAACTATGATGAAAGATATATTACTTTGCTACTTATAGTGCTGGTATTCCGAGATTACAGTTTCTCTTGGCCCTCCTTACATCAATTTCTCCTTTAATACAAGCAAAAGCAATAAATGCAATTTATAGATGTTCGAGTAGACGGAATCTTGAAAAACACCTGGGCAGATCCTATCACGGTATTTACATCTCGTGAGAATCTCTGTCTCTGACGTATGAACTGCCTGCTTGTGGCACCCATGGCATCTCTGTTGTCAGATATACTTTTAAAGGAGCCCGGCATATGCCTACGTTATAGCCATCACTATCAATATAATATATCTGTGGCTTTTATTTACTTAAATATTGTGCTTTTTTCAGTCAACTACGAAAAACACGTTCATATGGCTTTCATTATTAACATGTAAATGCGCAAGGAAATGTATTTTTGTTGGCAGGCAACATAGAAGACACCTTATTGTATTTGACAGGGGTCCTGTGTTTAGCGCCAGATTTCAGAAGTGTAGAAGAAACAAAGCAGGTTTGGAGAAACCAAGTAGGTAAATCAGATGTTCTTTTGCGAGAATATATTTTAACCGCATATTCTTGTGACTTGAAGTTTACATTGATGCGGCCGGCAGTGCGATACATTTATTATCCTAGGATTAGTCAATCCTGCTGGTGATTGCCTTGCAGTTACATTGATTACAGTACTGTTACGGATTATGTAACACTGTACTATCTCATAAGGCTTAGTTGTTTGTTCTTAGATTACATTGTTGGCTATTGTACTGTATGTCCATAACAGCATTGGACATCGGTAGTATATTATAGTCATCATGAGCTGCGATTTTTAAAATGCCTTTTTGTATGTTTCCCAGATCAGTGTTTGTAGACTAGATCTACTGATCATAGGAATGGATGGTAAGCAATACAATTCTACTTGTTTTGGTGGGGTGTTTGATCAGTTCTTGAGTGGGAACGTCGTTACTGGATGATTGTATACAAATTCTTCCCAATATATAACATTTATCAATGCTATGTGTGTATGTATCTTCCTAATTCTATATAACGTATGTGTGTCAGATAATGATGACCTGGAACTTCTAACAGCGCTTTTGGCTGAGAATGAGGTTAAAGAGCAGCAGAAAGCTTATCAGGAAGTGGAAGACAACTTAAATGACCTGTTTGATGAAGAAGATGACGAAGAGTACAATGAGGGACTGGAGGAAACGAAGGAGGCTAGAGAGGAGGATAGAACTCCTACTGTTTCTGGAAAGGGGGGGGATATTGATGAAGAAGACGACGAGGAAAAAGCTGATGTCCAGTTGTCGGAAGAGAAGGCTCCCAGCAACCTAAATAAATCTCACGAAGATTTACAAGGTTTAATAATTTAAAAGTATTATAATATAGCTATAGCATGGTACTAACACAGTGTGTATTAACAATAGTATGCATACAGTACGTTTTTAGCATTAACGTGTGTCTTCATGACAGCTTTGGGTAATCGTCTTATTTTGGTGTTTTCAGAGGAGCTGCGGCGTATGCAGGAGCAGATGCAGAGGCTTCAACAGCAGTTAGAGGCCTCTCAGAAGGCTTCTGCTGCCCACGTCTCCCCTGACAGGACCCCCAAAACAAAGACAAGCTCTAAACCAAAACCTCCATCACAGGCTACACCCAAACAGAGCTCCTCCAAGCCTGTTCCTCCCATGCAAACAACCAAGCCCCATGCAGGTATTCACGTCAGAACTCCTAATGTTTATTCACTTGGTGGGAATTATTTTTCCTTCACATTCGCTGTCATGCGATGAACCTCATGAGTTAAATTTTTTTAGCTTTGGGTATTGTTTTTATTAATTTGTATTTGACAGGACAGGAGAGCTGGTGTAGTAGTCTAAGCTCCTGACTCCGGTCTAAAAATTACTCCTGGCGACCAGGGTTCAAGCCCCTGTCTGTGCCCTTTCTCTCTGTGTCCCCCTACTTGTCTCCCTGGCTTTTGCTTCCTCCTGTACTGTGCATAAAAATAGATACCCTCCAAATTATTTAAAGAAAACATATATATATATATTTGGTGCCCTAAATTCTGTGTGGCGCTTACATGTTAGGAGCAAAGTTAGTGTCCGCAATAAAGATCGTTATTATTATTATTATTATTATAAAATACCTAAATCTCATGTAGGGCTTTGAGTATAAATAAATCAGAAATCATTTACAAGCCTATTTTGGATTACAGTAAATGGTGTGAAGTTTAGATCCATGTGGTGTAACAATTACTAGTGTCAGGGACAGGTGTATGAGCAGGACATTCAAAGAACATAATTAACATAAAAAGGTTTCCTGATTGAATGACATTTATGGAATTAGATATAATGATACCTTTTATTTCTTTACAATAATAGACTTAAAATAAGCTGATTTTCTGTGTAATAACAATTTCACCTAATAAATTCACTCATAGACATTTGTGTGAGAACTAAAGTTACAGTAAATATAACAATTCTGAACTCAAAGAAATATGTGCCAGTAAGCCTACATCTGCGTTTTCAAAATCTTCCACTGTTATATTTCACTATAGAAAAGCCTTCATCCGGACCAAACGCAGCAGACTGTTCCACATTACAGGCGTCCTCAGACTTCACCAGTCAGCTGAGCAGTGCTGACCTGTTCAAACACAAAGGTCAAAGGACAGCTCACCAAGTCAAACCCAGCCCCTCAGGAACCGAGAACAGAAGTCCTATGGTGGAGATTAAGATTCATAGCTCGTTCCTACCAGTTGCTAGCAGCAGTAAGCCCAAAAGTACTGGACGCTTCTCACCTCCATCCCAGAGCAAGGCTGCTGCAGCCCTGAGTGCAGTGCGACAGGCCAACCCACTTCCGTCTCTACCTAAAGACGTGGCCATTGAGAAGTACTCTGGACTGCGGCTGAGGTCCGAACACAAACTCCCCCATCTCTCGCACACATTTGACTAAAGTGCATTCATACCTGTTTTCCCTGAGGCTCAGGTCTGAATTGTGATTGGTTGGTTTCAGGCGACCACGTGTGTCCTCCACAGAGATGGATCGCAAGATGGCTGACCGCAGGCTGATACGGCTCTCCCAGTTGCCAGAGCGTCTGGCCAGGGAGAAGCTTGAGGAGAGCGACTGGGTCACCTTTGGCGTGCTGGTCAACAAAGCCACACCACAGAGCAACAGCAGTGTAAGTACAGTGTTAACACTTGAGTATACTAGAGTTCAATACAAATGCAGCTATATTTCAACGTTGTTGTGCATGATAAATCATGATTTATGTATTTTACTAACCTTTAGTTTTAACTTTAGTAACCTGAGGTGAGCCTACCAGGAGTGAGTTATAAATGTCAGAAAATCAAAAATATTTCTCTGTCCACTTATAGGGTAAGACGTTCAGCATCTGGAAGCTGTCTGACCTCCACGACCTGGAAGTGTACGTGTCTCTCTTGCTGTTTGGGGAAGTTCATAAGGAGCATTGGAAGACTGAGCCAGGCACTGTGATGGGAATCCTCAACCCAAACCCCATGAAGCCTAAAGATGGATACGATGGGGTGAGGCGTTCTGTGGGCTTGCTTTCCGTTCCCGGCACCCTAGACCTTCTTACCATTTCGTCCTCTCATCCCACCTCCTGTTTGTCTCTCAGATATCCCTGTCCGTGGACCACCCTCAGAAGGTGTTGTTGATGGGGGAGGCCCAGGACTTTGGCACCTGCAAAGCTGCGAAGAAGAACGGAGATCCCTGCTCTCAGATTGTCAACCTGGTGCGTTGCCTCAACATCGAAATCACACAGAACTATAACCCAACACACAGATAACATATAACCCAATATACAGCCCAAACTCAACAAACTCTTATAACTAGATGAAATAAAACCCAACATTTCACAAACTCAACACACACAGCCTTAACCCACTCTCAGACTCACACATAGCCTTTGAATTTACCATCAATTTTATAATACAATCAAGTACTGTTACTACCTGTATCATTCAAACCATAGAAATAGACTGGATAGAAAGGCTATTGAACTGCTTAATGTGGTCATTCGATTAGTACACAACAAAATGGCGATTGTTGTTAGTTGTCACGGTGACAACACGTGAATCGGTTTAATGCGGAAGTAGGCCGCTAGATCCAGTGTTGCCATGTCCGCGGTTTTCTAGCCAAATTGGGCGATTTTTAAATCAATTTGGCGATAGAAAATATATTGGTCGCGGGTTGCGGTTTTTTGGGCTATTTTTGAACAACCACAGCTGCAGCATTTTCCTTTAAATAAATAAATGTGACCAAGGCTGTATGATGTAGCCAGGTGTGGGAGGAGCTACTGCGTGTGATGTGTATTAAAGAGAGGGAGAGAGTAGATCGTTTTGAGAGAGAGAGACTTCTACGTGCATATTCAGGGCGAGCGGAACAGAAAAATGCGACATATGCACAAATGGCTCAAATGTCATAATAATAAATGTAATTGGTTTAGTGCCTACAAAAAGAATTAAGTAAAAAGCTTTATTTTGCACCATCATTTAATTTTGTTGGTTCTTCAGACCAGAACATTCATCAGAAAGTAGAAATCAGAGTGCATCACAATATGCTATAGAAACGTGAGAAAGAAAAAAACATGTTTATGAAGACAAATGTTTACTAGCATACTAGACACCTAAACAACATTTAATTTTCTGATTGTCAGGGAAATTGACAAAATATGGAAGAAAATATTGCAAAGACTAGGAAAAAGAAAAGGGTTTAATGGAATGGATTAGGAGCATCCCAGCAGATGACAGTAAAGCACAATAAGCGTATGTGATAGCAAAAAGTAAACTTTATATTTTTATTTTTTTAAACACTAACAAATAATAATAAAATAATTTGTATTTCTGATTAAAAAAGTGTTGCAGTAATAACCATGAGAAAGTGCTGTGGATATAGATGAACAGCAAGTTGAGTTATTGTCAAAAGTTCAGTTATTGTCAAATTGCGATACATCTGTACTCTTATTTTTGCTGATCCTCGAACTCATCTTTGTATTTCTATTCATCTTGCTCACTGTACGTGGAGATAAAGGCAAGATATAGCTAACCATGTTGTGGAATGAACAAATACATTTTTAGAAATTAATAGAATAGGGTAAAGAAAATAACATTTAAATATACATTGTGGAAAAAAGTATTGCAATTATTAACTCAGTAGCGATGTAAACAAATTGGGCTAGTTTTAAGGCATTTTGGGCTGTTTTTGAGCAGTCATTGGGCTAGTATTTTCTGGTTGACCTGGAAACCCTGGCTAGATCTTTGCAATGGAATGGTACATGTAAAAATGGCTGCCGCTCTGACCATTCTTCTACATTGATTTGAATTGGAATGGCCTTTCTATACATTCTATTTCTATTATTCAAACTCTCCCTGCAGTATGAGTGCCAGTACTGCCAGTATCACGTCAAGGCCCAGTACAAGAAGATGAGTGCCCAGCGGGCCGAGCTACAGTCATCGTTCTCAGGGAAGGCCACAGGGAAGGTGAAGACCAAGGGAAACAGCCTGAAAGAACGTCTCTGTCACACAGGGTTCCACTACGGGGGCATGTCCTCCCCAGCCTGCGCTGCTGCACTGTGAGTGTGTGTCCAATGATGTGTTAAAACCTCTTGATGCTCTGTATCATAGGGGGATCCGTTCTGTTATGGGAGACGGGTTCAGTACCCACCATTGCATCCTTTTTCAGAACGTAGACTGGCTGTCTTTAATATTGTAATGCATTTTGCACTTATTTTTATGAAGCTCTTTTGCACAAACTACCACCTTTTATTAATGCACTGTTAACTCTTAGATTGACGGGCTAACAGACCCGAGCTCACGGATGGCTATCACTAGAGATCCATAAGATCTCCACTGAATGAGTTACAATGTACTTTTAAGTTGATGCCGTGAGGGCATTTAGATGTTTACTTGAAAATAATTTTATTACTGACTGTGTTTTCTTTCTGCTTTGCTGTTTAATTGCTTTGCTTGTTCCTGTACATTGTAATTTTGTGTGACCTACCCAGATCATTGCTGCGAAAGAGTGTCAGTTCTCAGTAAACTTAACTGGTTAAATAAATAAAGGACCCACATAAACATGTCTTCTCAAATTGTTCAGTGTCAGTGTGTGTGTGTGTTTGCATTGCGTTTACTCATGTTCAACTCACTGTGTGTCTAGGTCTTCGTCTGGTTCTAAGAAGCCCACTCAGACCACACTTGGAAACCTGTTCGTGAAAGGATCTGCTCAGCTAGCCAACCAGGCCAGAAAACTGGGTAAGACTGGGGAAGGTGGCCAGGAGAATTGGTAAGCCCCTCAGTGGTTCGAGACTGACTGTGGGTTCTACGGCTTTACTCAGACCTCCTTCATGAGGCAGCACAAACTGGCATAGCGCTGCCCGGGATTTGGTTTAGATAAGCCGAATCATCTACCCTGCCATGTCGCTCTCCAGCGACTCCTTGTGTTCAGATCGGGGGGCTGTACATTAAATCGCAGAGGTATAGTTGGTGAACGTAATCATCCCGTGCATGATCTGACTAAAGGCTTCCGTGTTGGATGAACAGTTCAAAAAGTTGGTAAGACTTGGGGGGCTGCCAGGAGGCTGTTAGACTGGGGAGAAGGAGCGCTTGTAAAGTGGTGCAGAACAGAGGCTGGGGGAGTGGATGTTAACAGTGGTTATCCTGTGTCTTGAATATGTTTCAGCCATTAAGTCTGATGATGTGACTGGCTGCTCAGACGACTTCAAGGACCTCTTATCCTTGCCTACCCCAGGAGCCCTCCAGCTGAAGAAACACCTCACTAAACCCTCAGGTATCTGTCTGACTAGCTCAAAAACCACTCTCCTAACCAAAGGTGTCAAACCGGTTCCATGGAGGGCCTATTTGCCTGCTTTCGGGTCTTTCTTTTCAGTTAGTGCCCAATTACGACGTAAACTGCTGACTGACTAGCTCAAAAACAGCTCTCTAAACCCTCAGGTAACAAACTGCACTGCTCAAAAAAATTAGGGGAACACTCCAATCACACATCGGGTCTCAATGAATGAATGAAATATAATAAAGATCAAATTCTTTACTGTACATTGTGTAATTTGCATGCTCCTGATATGCTCTTGATGAGATTGCGTATAGTGTCCTGGGGGATCTCATTCCAGACCTGGATCAGGGCATCAGTGACAGACATTAGCAACATTGGTAATGTCTTGGATAAACTGTTGTGCCGAAACGTTTGCATACCAAGTCAAGTCAAGTTTATTTATCATGTGCATCGAATAACATACATCATCCCATACAGAGAAATTATTTTTGACATGGCATGGCGATTCTATGCAGTGGGCTTAAAAACAAGAATTACAACAATATAAGAATTTTAAAATAATAATAACAATAGTAATAGTAATACTAAACGCTATGTACTAAGCAATGGTCTGGAAAATGTACAACAGTAGAAGTAGTAAATATTATAGATTGGCATGGAAAAATTGCTTTTAAAGGTGTATTTGAATTCTGCTACATC
>JACXGM010015758.1:0-20832 GCA_016801145.1 Umbra pygmaea
TTCGTCAATCATTCCCTCTGGGTTTCTCCTCATTTGAATATAGAGGAAATCTCTCTCGATTTGACGGCCAGAGAGCAGTTTTGCGGATGCAACAGCCTGTCCATTTCAGCCTACTGTCACTTGTTTTAATACGTCCGACCGGCCGTCAAAGTAAAATGTGTCGGCCCGTTTGGCCCGGAATGGACCGGCCGTTCGGGAAAACTCCCGACCCTCCCGATGGCCAGTCCACCCCTGCCGGGAGGCTTGAGCGAAAACAGCGGCCTTTGGTGGCCGGGAGGCTTGAGCGGAAACAGCGGCCTTTGGTGGCCGGGAGGCTTGAGCGGAAACAGCGGCCTCTGGTGGCCGGGAGGTTTGAGCGGAAACAGCGGCCTCTGGTGGCCGGGAGGCCTGAGCGGAAACAGCGGCCTCTGGTGGCCAGGAGGCCTGAGCGGAAACAGCGGCCTCTGGTGGCCGGGAGGCCTGAGCGGGAACAACGACCTCTGGTGGCCGGGAGGCCTGAGCGGGAACAACGACCTCGGGTTGTCTGGGCGTGCTGGAGACCTCTGGTGGTCTGGACAGGGTGGAGACCTCTGGTGGTCTGGACAGGGTGGAGACCTCTGGTGGTCTGGACAGGGTGGAGACCTCTGGTGGTCTGGACAGGGTGATGACCTCTGGTGGTCTGGACAGGGTGAAGACCTCTGGTGGTCTGGACAGGGTGGAGACCTCTGGTGGTCTGGACAGGGTGGAGACCTCTGGTGGTCTGGACAGGGTGGTGACCTCTGGTGGTCTGAGCGTGCTGGTGACCTCTGGTGGTCTGAGCGTGCTGGTGACCTCTGCTGGTCGGGGAACTTGGGTGACCTCTTTTGGTCTGGAAACTTGGTGGATCTTAGCAGGCTGTGGAGCAGAAACACCGACCTCTTGTGGCCGTGGAGCAGTGGAGACCTTTCCTACCCAACATATCGGCATCTGAACCTGGGCTATCAGGGTCCTGCCAGGACATCGAGAGGTCCCCATGGCTTCCCAATAGGTCCTCAAATGAGGAGATCTGGTGAGCAGCTGCTTTATCAGGAAGGTTTCAGCCTCCGTCTGGAGTGAACCAAAACCGGCCCTCCAGGCAAAGAACTGGCTAACCAATTCTGGTCGGTCACCGATGGCTTGGCCGCCTTGGGTCATCCACTCCCGATAGTCCTTATCCACTTTTGGGTCTTTCCGTAACACGATGACGGCAAAGTCCCTCTTGAAACTGAGGCTGGTATCTATCTTGGAGCAGGGACTAGTAGCCTTCTTGGAATTGGGACTGTTAGCATTCTTGTAACCGGGGCAGGTAGCAGCACTCTGGAGACTCTGGGCGGCCATATTGGGACGGTGGGCGACCATCTTTGGACTCTGGGCGGCCATCTTAGAACTGGGGCTAGTAGCCTTCTTGGTATTAGAGCTGGTAGCCTTCTTGGTACTTGAGCTGGTAGCCTTCTTGGTACTGGGGCTGGTAGCCTTTTTGAGATTGGGACTGGGACTCACTGTCTTGGAACAGGAACTGGGTGCCCTCTTAGCTTCAAAAAGGGCAGCTGTCTCAAAGACACGACGGGGAAGGATGTAGTCCCTGTCCATAGCCTCTCGGATTAAAAAGTCCTCATAGGAGGCTTCGTAGAGGTCCATTAGAGGATCCTCCTGGGCCCAGCAATCCCAAAACAGCTCACTCCCAGCCATTTTCTGTTTTTTAGGCGAGGTATTCTGTAATGATACTCCCAAAGATTGAAAGAACACTGATTTATTGTAAACAGGAATTAATACCAGTTAAGGGCAACGGCACACAATCCTAATCCAAGGCAGAAACTACAAACAAGAAAGCAGAGGTCAAACCGAAAATACCAATATACATCAATGTAATGCTCAGAAAGGGAATAATATACTCACAATACCTCGCAAAGAGGCAAGGAGAGGTGTGTGACATAAATACTGTATGGAGTGAGCAGGTGTGGGGAATTAGGCTAATTGTGTCCGGGTATGGGAAATGTAGTTCTTTGGAGACCTGACTAGGGAAGCTGTAGTACTGTGAAAGGGAACAGGAAATGTTACACAGTCCGGGTATTGGAAATGTAGTTCTGATCAGCATAAACAAAGGAAGTGGCTGTTTCCAGGGAAGGGGAACTGGGAAACGTTACAGCGACCGTAACAGCAGCTGGTATAAGTTACTCATAAATATACATCCGCACAACAGAAATATTTCACATCTTCAAATACACAGCCCATCACCATACAGCGGGTGAAATAAATATTGAACAGGTCCCCATTTTTCTGAGGAAATGTATTTCCGAAGGTGCTATTGACATGACATTTTCACAAGATGTTGGTAACAACCCAAGTAATCCATACATACGAAGAAATCAAAACAAATAAGTTCAGAAATTAAGTTGTGTAATAATGTGAAATTACACAGGGAAAGGTATATACCAACATTTGGTGAAAAGTTAATGTCAATAGCACCTTTGGAAATATATTTACTGAGAAAAATAGTGACGTGTTGAATAATTTCACCCGCTGTATTTAAAAATGAGCAATACCATTTCAAACCGGGTATAACATTAGCTTTATAAGTTCCGTTACGAGCTGACATCAGTTTGTCACAGAAGGCTTGACTACAATCGAGCTGTTTGGAGCAGTTTGTGAACAGTGTTTTCTGTTGGAGATGGAAACTCCCTTTGGGGTGGACTTTGGGCTTTTTCACTTTTTAAACCTAGCACAAAAAACAGAACACAGTTAAAAGTACAATATGTAGTTTTTGGCCACTAGGGGTCTCTCAATCAAAACTATAGCAAAACATGTACTTTGATGAAGTCGAGAAGTAGCATTGGATAATGGGTTTTGTTGTTGTCGTCGTCAAGGGCAACCTGCCAATCTAGTGTCCCCGGCAGAAAAAAATTTAACTGACAAATTAATGTATTGTTAAATATATTATAACTTTATTCACGTTATGTTTGGCAGTTCCCTGGAACTTAGAGCATTTAGAGGAGTCAAAGGTTATATGACACCATTGATGGGCGACAAAATGAATCGTCCCTTGTCGTAAATTACAAATTTCTCTGTGTTTGAAAGTTGGTAGAAACATTTGGGATAATGTAAGTACACACAACTAACAAATATATATAAGTATAGTGATGTTTGCTTTTTTATTGCAACGTGCGTCTTTTGTTATTGTTTTGGAAAACTATACATATTGTACCATTAAGGAAAGGGAAATAAGCCAAAAAGCATAATGAGCTCTTTAAACATGAAGCAATTTAAACATGCTTGTGTGTAACGAAGCACTGCATAGTGTAAAAAAACTTATTTGTTATAGGGCCTACATTGATCCAGTGGTGTAGTGGTGTCTGAAAAGTTGAATAGACAGTATATACACATGTAGGTGTGTTTTTATCTTTTTCCATGCCACTTTAATAATTGCTTTTCATATTTAAGCGAGAGTGCCTTTGATTTTTTGAAGTTCCATTTTCACATTAACTACTTGTTTTGCAGAGGACTATATCCAAACGTGAAAGGCTTTTAAAGATTACATATTGTAATATTTGGTTAATCATTTCATAAGATTTTTTTGTTTGGTTTTGTTTTCCCCATCTTCCTCCCTTACCAATCCTCACTAATCCTGCCTTGTCAGCAGCATTGCAACTCCTTGGACAGATCTGTGGGATGACAAGGCTCACGCACATGGTTCATCCAACCACATGTCGCCCAGCTGCCAGATTTTGTTACATTAAAAGGTATTTCTCCCATCTAGCCGTGTCATTGTATTTTACATTCAAACTAATAGTGCTGTCTAGCACCTTGCTTTTTCAAATGTGTTTTACAACTACGGTAGCCATTATGTACCAAGAAGCGATGACAACATGTCTTCCAATACTGCTTCATCGAGATTTCTTTCAGGTGATGCAGTTTGTTTTTTCAAACAAACTGCATCTTCGTTTCAGCTGGTTGCATTCACATGAACGAAAACATGTTGTACATTAGCTAGACAGGTAGGCTAGTGCTTTATGTCCCTCTCGGCAATTGTAGCTTTTCAAAATGGCAGAAACGACATGGAAGCCTCTTTGGACTTACCCATCCAAATTAAATACAGATAAGAATTTCTTTGCTTACGAGGATAAGTCAGATCATTGGCAGAGGTAATTTTATACCAGTGAGGACATAATTATGAATGAAGACAATGATTTTAGCTAATACACAGTGTACCTTTAAGATGTTTTACGTATGTCATTGGAATCAGTTCAAGTAGTCTGCAAAATAATTTCGAACTAGAAATTAAATGCTTCTATTATTATTATTATTATTATTATTATTATTATTATTATTATTATTATTATTATTATGCCCAACAGTCAAAACAGGGAATTATAAAAAAAAGACATCAGTCAATCAAATCAACTCTCAAGTTTATCCAAACTGGTTGAGGCTTTGATCCAATGAAGAACCAAGGAGGATGATGGTCACTTGAAGCTTTTATTACTTAATGCTACACTATCTAAAACCTAAGCCCACAATGAGCAAATTAATAAATCATTGTTATAAAAACAATTATTATCCCATATATTGCTATAGCCTGATGTCCTATCAAATACCTTAAATACATTAATTACTGATAACATTTTAAGCATTATGCAGGATAGCTCTCATAGGCTGCAGCTATCCAAATGACTATTACATGCAAACTAATTATTAAATTTGTGTGAAGGCAAATTATGTGTCGTCAAAAAATATATTAATATATCATAGTCCTATTCATGGTATTTAGCTGCCTGCCAGTAGCTAACAAGTGCCTCATTTGGTTTTGGTTATACAGTGACTTGTGAAAGTATTAGGCCCCCTTGAACATTTCGACCATTTGCCACATTTCAGGCTTCAAACATAAAGATATGAAACTGTCATTTCTTGTGAAGAAGCAACAACAAGTGGGACACAATCAAGAAGTGGAATTAAATTTATTGGATATTTCCAACTTTTTTAACAAATAAAAAACTGACGAATTGGGAAAAATAATTCAGCCTTTTTTTTTACTTTCAGTGCAGCAAACTCTCTCCAGAAGTTCAGTGAGGATCTCTGAATGATCTAATGTTGACCTAAATGACTAATGATGATAAATAGAATCCACCTGTGTGTAATCAAGTCTGCGTATAAATGCACCTGCTCTGTGATAGTCTCAGAGTTCCGTTGAAAGCACAGAGAGCATCATGAAGAACAAGGAACACACCAGGCAGGTCTGAGATACTGTTGTGGAGAAGTTTAAAGATTTGGATACAGAAAGATTTTCCAAGCTTTAAAATTGAAATGGAAGGAGTATCAGACCACTGCAAATCTACCAAGACCCGGCCGTCCCTCTAAACTTTCAGCTCATACAAGGAGAAGACTGATCAGAGATGCAGCCATGAGGCCCATGATCACTCTGGATGAACTGCAGAGATCTACAGCTGAGGTGGTCGAGTCTGACCATAGGACAACAATCAGTCTTATTACTGCACAAATCTGGCCTTTATGGAAGAGTGGCAAGAAGAAAGCCATTTCTGAAAGACATCCATAAAAAGTGCAAGTTAAAGTTTGCCACAAGCCACCTGGGAAACACACCAAACATGTGGAAGAAGGTGCTCTGGTCAGATGAAACCAAAATGGAACTTTTTGGCAACAATGCAACACGTTATGTTTGGCGTAAAAGCAACACAGCTCATCACCCTGAACACATCATCCCCACTGTCAAACATGGTTGTGGCAGCATCATGGTTTGGGCCTGCTTCTCTTCCGCAGGGACAGGGAAGATGGCTAAAATTCATGGGAAGATGGATGGAGCCAAATACAGGACCATTCTGGAAGACAACCTGATGAAGTCTGCAAAAGACCTGAAACTGGGACAGAGATTTGTCTTCCAACAAGACAATGATCCAAAACATAAAGCAAAATCTACAATGGAATGGTTCACAAATAAACATATCCAGGTGTTAGAATGGCCAAGTCAAAGTCCATACCTGAATCCAATTGAGAATCTGTGGAAAGAACTGAAAACTGCTGTTCACAAACGCTCTCTATCCAACCTCACTGAGCTCGAGCTGTTTTGCAAGGAGGAATGGGCAAAAATGTCAGTCTCTCGATGTGCAAAACTGATAGAGACATACCCCAAGCGACTTACAGCTGTAATCGCAGCAAAAGGTGGTGCTACAAAGTATTAACTTAAGGGGGCTGAATAATTTTGCACGCCCAATTTTTCAGTTCTTTATTTGTTAAAAAAGTTTGAAATATCCAAAAAATATTTTGTCTCATCAGAGGTGGTTATATTGTACGTTGTCACATCAGAGGTAGGTATACGTTAAATTGTCTCAAAGGTGGAGTACTATATGGTAAATCCCTTTTCTCTGAGGTGGGTATATGCCATATGCCTGGGTATATGCACCACTGCATTGATCTCCTTCCAGTTTGTATCCCCACAGAGGCTCATCCATCCACCATTAAAACAATGCAGAAACTACATTAGCGCAAACGTTTAGGCTATTATGCCTTCTGAAAGTGTATCAGGGTTTCTTCCCTGTTGATGCTTTGCCAGGCCTCTACCGCAGCTGTCTTCAGTTCCTGCTTGTTCTTGGGGCGTTTTAATTTAATAATCTTCAACCATCCCACAGCTGTGAGGGTTTGTGAACATGACAATGGTTAAAGGAGAAATTGAACATGACAAACTACACTGCTCAAAAAAATAAAGGGAACACTAAGATAACACATCCTAGATCTGAACGAATGAACTAATCATATGAAATACCTTCGTCTTTACATAGTTGAATGTGCTGACAACAAAATCACACCAAAATTATCATTGGAAATCAAATTTATCAACCCATGGAGGTCTGGATATGGAGTCACACTAAAAATCAAAGTGGAAAACCACACTACAGGCTGATCCAACTTTGATGTAATGTCCTTAAAACAAATCAAAATTAGGCTCAGTAGTGTGTGTGGCCTCCATGTGCCCATATGACCTCCCTAAAATGCCTGGGCATGCTCCTGATGAGGTGGTGGATGGTCTCCTGAGGGATGTCCTTCCAGACCTCGACTAAAGCATCCGCCAACTTCTGGACAGTCTGTGGTGCAACGTGGCGTTGGTGGATGGAGTGAGACATGATGTCACAGATGTGCTCAATCGGATTCAGGTCTGGGCTGTAGGCACAAACCTCACCTGTGGACGTCGGGCCCTCATACCACCCTCATTTTGTCTGTTTCTGACTGTTTGAGTGGACATATGCACATTTGTGGCCTGCTGGATGTCATTTTGCAGGGCTCTGGCAGTGCTCCTCCACAAAGGCGGAGGTAGCGGTCCTCCTGCTGGGTTGTTGCCCTCCTACGGCCTCCTCCACATCTCCTGATGTACTGGCCTGTCTCCTGGTAGCGCCTCCATGCTCTGGACACTACGCTGACAGACACAGCAAACCTTCTTGCCACAGCTCGCATTGATGTGCCATCCTGGATGAGCTGCACTACCTGAGCCACTTGTGTGGGTTGTAGACTCAGTCTCATGCTACCACTACAGTGAAAGCACCGCCAGCATTCAAAAGTGACCAAAACATCAGCCAGGAAGCATAGGAACTGAGAAGTGGTCACCACCTGCAGAACCGCTCCTTTATTGGGGGTGTCTTATTAATTGCCTATAATTTCCACCTGTTGTCTGTTTCATTTGCACAACAGCATGTGAAATTGATTGTCAATCAGTGTTGCTTCCTGAGTGGACAGTGTGATTTCACAGAAGTGTGATTGACTTGGAGTTACATTGTGTTGTTTAAGTGTTCCCTTTATTTTTTTCAGCAGTGTATTTAGCATTTTCTGTGTGTCAACATTTTGGTGTCAAAATTCCATCACTCGAGTGTTGCAAAATGGCATTTGCCAGAGGAAGATTGTGTGTGTTGGCAAGGTAAAGGGATTTGGTTTGCATCAGGCCCAAACCAAACTTACCAGAATGAAACATTACTGGCAGAGAAGGCAGCATGACTTAATTTACATAAACATGAACTCTCCTCGGTCGAATGACCAAGTTATAGAGGAAAAATTAACCTGATTGTTGCATTCAAAATAAGAGTAAACTTTGAACAGATGGTAATTACCATCTACGCATGACTTGTCCTCCCTTTAAACTCTAAAACACTGTTAAACATTCTTTAAATGAACTCTAACACCATCAATGATTTTTTTTATGAAGGCGTAACATGTAAAGGAAGAAAGTGAACGTGGCACACACACACTTAACCTGTTCAAAGTGCTGCCTCATCTAAATTGAGCAGTCCAATCCAATGAATCTTAACTGTCTGTTACTGCTTTCAATCCAATGGTTGAGGGAATGAATGAGCAACTGAGTGGAACTGGAAAACAAGTTTGGCAGGTTGAGCGAGCAGTGTGATAACGAGCAGAATGACCTGGTGTGGACATGTCTTGACCTTTGACTTCCTCGCACCTGCTGTAGAGTTGTTGCATCATGGCAAGGCCACAATCCCAAATTGGACATCGCAAAATAAGGATATAGCATATAACATAATTTGTAGAAAACCAAAAACTTTTAAAATAAATGACAGACAGAGACAGCCTATGTACCGGGCACAGGATTTAGTGCTACGCCCCTGTACAATTGCAGGAAATTTGCTCTAAAATTTGTGAATTATTTTGTGTTATGGCAAAATGTCTTGAAACGCAGGAAATTTGAGATATTACTGGGAAAACTGGAAAAATACACCTGAACGGTCCTCTCAGCTCTCACTTCTAATTAAGATTGGATGGAAATAATGTCTGTCATACTGAGCTCAAATGTTACTGTCTATGGCAATATAATTCCGGCTGCCCACAGGCTCATAGGAAATGGTAACAGAGACACTGGTTGAGACCATTGAGCTATAAAAAATATATCAACTCAAAATCACATGCATGCTCTAACTTTTGATAATCTTCTTTACTAGGCCTACAAGTGTTGGATAGAAGCTACAATCCCACCATTGTGATTTAATGGCCAATAATAATAGCTTGCTAAAATGTTTTCACAACTTAGTTGTCATATTAGCAAAATACTGTTTAAATTTAAATACACTTATTGTAGCAGATTTGCTCAGATCCATGTGTGTGCCTTAAATAGAGCATACTGTACACTCCCAAGTTAATGGTGCATGCTAGATAATTAATTGGTATAGGTATGTTTCTTCCGTCTGTTGTCACTGAAGAAGCACAGAAGCAGGAATATGTATTATGTAGTTTTGTGTGAAGTATTGTTGTAACCTTTTCTCACTAATATAAAAGATATCAAAGATGCAAACAAACACACCTGCCTAAAGAGACAACTGTGAATCCAATTGTCCAAATAGTTAAAGTACACTTACATGAGGGGTCTATGTACAAAATGACTTATTTTAAATGATTTCTCTGATATTGTTTAAAATACACTCAAAGATAACAGGCTGTTAACCCTATTTATTAAGCTGTACTCTGAGGTGTCTATTCAATCACCCAATTTTCCACTTCCTACATATTTGGTCAGGCAGCTCAACTAGTTCTTAGAATGAGAATGAGATGGACTGCATTTAGCTGGGCTTTTACTGATCTGTACTTTGCTGATTTGGACTGAGCTGGTCTGAATAATACGTTTTAACTAAGCAGTTAGGTCTACAATATCCTCATTAGCCATTATGTTAAGCAGAATTTATCGTTGAAAAAATTACCGTAGATCTCTTTTTTCCTCCTTGCTGTCCGTGATTGATAATTCTAGGTTCAGAAAAATAATAATTAGCTAGCTAGCTAACCAAGCTCTTATGTTCACACAACTTCATGTTCAAATCGAATTAACGTTAAACAAATCACAGACTTACACGAAGTCCTGGTTATTGTGTGTCATCACAGAATCTGCAAACATGTTGTGAAAGCTAACTTTTAATAAATACTCTTGCTACTGATGTTAGCTAGCAGCTCATTTGATTTCAGTAATGCCCAGAAAACGTAGGGAGACCGGGGTTGGTTGTCACACTTTTTACTCTTGCCTATATTTCTCTGCACTAATATATTACAGAAGACTAATTTCAGTATTACTTCAAAGACGAAGATCTTGGGAATAAAGTCATACATATCACAGTCATCATCATAACATGTTTCATCGTAAAGTTAAAAACCATGAAAGTGTGACAACCAACTCCATCCTTGATTTGAAGGTTACAAATGGTGGGATCGGTTGACATTATACTTTCCAACAGGATTTAAACAGAGAGACAAGAAATAATTAACAATACTGCAGAGCATTGGGACCATTTGGAACATTACCATTACTACTTCTGCTGCTGAGGAACCTCATTACTTCTGAGCTCAGAACAGAAAGAACTTCTTCAAACTCAAGGAACACTGACAATAGTTATCATAGCAACCATAGCCAGCCACACTTCATCTATCAATGTGTTGATTTACCTAATTTGCCTAATTGGCCTTAATTAACACTAAAAACTATGTACTGAACATTACAAGCTGGTGAGACAAAACCAACTTTGTTAAACATGTTTAGGCTGTTGTAACCTAATATTATTCATAATACTCCCCACCCATCATCCCTATCAATCATCCCGACACATCAACCCACCCATTTTCCCTACCCATTGTCCCAACACATCATCTCTACCAATCATCCACTCCCATCAACTCGACCCATCATTTTACCCTTCATCCCCACTCATCATCCCCAACCATCATCCCAAAACATCATCACACTTATCATCCCTACCCATTCACTCAACACATCATCCTCACCCATCATCCATACCATAATCTTCATCCATCATCTCAACACACAACATCCCACCCATCATCCCTACCCATCAAATCACCCATCAAATCACCCATCATCCCTACCTATTCATTCAACAGATCATCCCACCAATCATCCCTACATAACATCCTCACCCATCCTCCCTACCATCATCCCCACCCATCATTCCCACCAATCATCCTTACCCAGTTACTCCACACACTCCACCGAGTTACTCCACACCCTCCACCGAGTTACTCCACACACTCCACCCAGTTACTCCACACACTCCACTCAGTTACTCCACACACTCCACTCAGTTACTCCACACACTCCACTCAGTTACTCCACACACTCCACTCAGTTACTCCACACACTCCACTCAGTTACTCCACACACACTCCACCCATTGCTTCACCTACTTCACCCAGATAATCTAACCACTTAACCTACTTCTTTGAGTTACACCACCCACACTACCCAGCTACTCCACACACTCCATCCAGTTACTCCACCCACTACACCCAGTTACTTCACCCATTCCAAACACTCCAATTAGTTAATTCACCCACTCCACTCAGTTACTCATACTAAGAACCTTATTTTGTAAGTATGATTCAATTCCATATGGGAAGACCCAGTCAACTTTAATCATGCAACCTTACAGAAACACATGAAAACAAAATAAACAAAAAGAAAATATTTACTATGACCAATTAAAATGTGAAATCTTTCCCTCACTTAAAATGTGTTAGCTCCCTCTACAAACTGATCACATGAATGACCTCATATTGAAAGGACAGATTTTATAAGAAACATTTTACATAGTGCCCTATAGTTTGGCTGTAATGAGCTCTGTGAACATCAACCAAACCCGGTATCCCCTAACATTCACAAAGTTATTTAGCTAAACATACTACAAGCTTCGGTCTCAAGCTAGTTAATGCAAGAATTTGATAGAGGATAAGCTAATATTGTACTATTTCAGTCAAAACGTTGTCAAGTAAGGTTAAACGATCCCTTGGTAAAATCTGCCTCTTGCTGGATAGAAGTGAAATTGCAGAAACAAATGAAAACAAAGTTATAACACCAATATTTATTTATAATATTAATGTCACCAGAATCATTTTAGACATGGTGTAAGGTTAGCTAGCTTGCAAATACTGAGGATAGCCTACCCAAGTTGAGTTAGCTAACGTTGTTAGAAATGCTAGCTAATCTTGTCAGTTTGCTAGCTTTATACTATAGTTCAGTGGGTCTGACAGCCATTTTCATTTAATGAAATATAATGAAAAAGTTGTGTTCCACTAGGTCTTTGCCTGCTTTAGCAAGTCACAGAATATCCAAGGCCATAGCATGGAGGGAAAAAAATCTGTTATCTGTGTTTTTGGTTCACATTTGGTTAATCTGTGCTTTTGTTTCACCTGTAAAAAATAATCTGTCATTGTGGTTTTGGTTCATCTGTGCCTTCTACATCTATCTAAGCATTCAGATGGCAAGAAGCTCAGTGAACAGTGTGGAAGCAGTGTCTGGTGATTGTAAAGCAAAGATAATGCACTAGCCTGAGGAAAGGAAGATCTCAGGGTTGTGAACCGACTCCCACATTCCTTTTGTTTTCTCACTGCTATAAAGAATCAAGGAAATCTAAGGGAAGGCAGGGCTGTGTCCAGGGTACTGTAACTGAGATGACACCGTAAATGCAATAACCTCAATATTACATCTTCACTGTAATAAGCCCCAACATTTGAGCATGAAAAGATCTGCACCGTCTGTTACGGAACCAACAACGAGTTCCAGGGACAAAGTTGTGATGCATAAACAAAAAGGGTTTTCTCATTATTTAGAAAACATGCCGGTGCTCACAAGGACACTGTACCTAACATTCAAATGATCTACGGTAGAAGATGCTATTACAAAGAGGGCAACTCAGTTACAGTTAGCTAGCTGATGTAAATAGATTGCTGGGCCCATATTCACAACACATTTTATCTTACCGCAAAAAGGACTAAAGGTTTTTAGCTAAGGGTTACATCTTAAAACCTATTCACAGAGCTGCTGAGACCAACTTTTAGTAAGGAATTATTAGAACTCTTACAATATGAGAAAGGGCGTGGTTGACCCGATTGATATGAATGGTGTAATGTTCCATGAACAAGCTTACTTACTATGCCCCCAGTGATTGGCTGATAGGGAATGTGTGTCCGTCAGTGAATTAATCACCCTAATATTGTAGGCTGTTTGATGTTGCGAATTGAAATAAAGATAGACAACAAAGAAATGTGGCTCAAGTGTCCCCAATTAAATATGAGATGAAGAATTATATACTGACTAGTCAAGTATATTTTCAGCTAATTGCAAGCCTCTTAAATGTCTGGCAGCTCACAATAGCGGAGATGCATACGCTATCTTTCTTTCATTATTAGACTAGATACAGTGGTTCCCAAACCTCTCCACTGGGACCCCCAGACAGGCCATGTTTTTTTATCCCTGAAATGGCACACCTGATTCAATTAGTCAAAGGTGTAATGTGCAGTTAATTAATTTAATCAGTTGTGTCATTTCAGGGTGAAAATAAAAACATGGCCTTTCCGGGGGTCCCAGAGGAGAGGTTTGGGAACCACTACTAGAACATCGACCTGATCGATTGGTCAAACTACATCGGTCAAACAAAAACCAAGAAAAAAACTTTAAATTCTAGGGCAACTTGTGCTTGAGAGGAAGGACACTACATTGTTAAAGATACATTTAGAAGTTGAGATAACTTTGAAAACCCCCAAAAAACTATTGGGAATATATACTGTATGCCTGCTAATATGAAGCTTTCCCAGTGCTGTATATTCAATCGTGGAAGTATAGTTGGTGAATGTAGGCCTATTCACGCTTGCAACAAAAATAATAATAAACACCCCGGTCTCTCCTACAACATTTATAATAACAACATCTTCTCCTAATACCTTTTGATATGTAATTACAATTTTTTGTGCATTTCTGGCAGAAAGTTTAGAAATGCCACTTTAAACTGTGTGGTGTCTGTTTTGCCGCATTCAGCTCCTTGTGTATGTGGATAGGAGCTGCCCTGACTGCAGCTTCATGCCAGGGAATAAATTAATTATTGTAAATTATGAAGCTTCTTTGAAGACCTACAATTTCCAAAGTCAATATCTGTAATTATATGAAATGTTCAAATACAATAAAATGTATTCTTAGGGGGGATCCTACTGACTGACCCCCTGATTTGGAACCCTACTTCTGGTCATTGACCATCTGCAGTATGAATCCAATTAGTTTTGCATTTGGGTGAATCTGATCAGATAATATAACCCCAAACACTTTCAGAACAGGAAATCTGTTTCATTCATCTGTCACTTCATTAGGTACAGTACACATATTAAACTGCTCACAAATATGTACTCAGTCAATCCCAGGGCAGCTAGTCAATGCATTTATGCATGTAAACATGTTCAAGACGATCTTCTGAAGTTCAAACCAAGCATCCGAATGGGGAAGTTGATATAAGTGACTTTGAACGTGACATGGTTGTTGGTTCCAGACGGGCTGGTTTGAATATTTCAGAATGTGCTGATCTACTGGGATTTTCCCACATAACCATCTCTAGTGTTTACAGAAAATGGAACGAAAAAGAGAAAACATCCAGTGAAAGGCAGTTCTCTTGGCGAAAATTCCTTATTGGCGGTGGTCTGAGGAGAATGGCCAGACAGTTTTGAGCTAATAAAAAGGCAACAGTAACTCAAATAACCATGAGTAACAACCTTAAACCAAGGTATGCAGAAGAGCATCTCTGAACACACAATACATCGAACATTGAAGCAAATGGGCTACAGCAGCAGAAGTCCACACTGGGTTCCACTCTTGTCAGCTAAGAACAGAAATCTGAGGCTACAATTTGCACAGGCCCATCAAAATTGGTCAGTAGATGCTTGGAAAAATGTTGCCTGGTCTGATGAGTCTCAAATTCTGCTGAGACATTCAGATGGTAGGGTCAGAATTTGGCGTAAACAACACAAAAGCATGGATCCATCCTGCCTTGTAATAATGGGTCAGGCTGGTGTTGGTGTAATGGTATTATAGTCTTGTCACACTTAGGGCCCCTTAGTACCAATTGTTTAGATATTTTATTTATTTATTTGGGACAGTGCACATTAATGAACAATCTTACACTCCTGTACAGACTGTAAATGAGCCAGATTATAGTATAGATGCTAATTTCCTTCTGTAGTCCCAAACCTAACCTGCACATTATTGATAATGGGGGAAACCAAAGAACATGCAAACTCCACACGGAGCCAAGGGACGACCGGGGTTTGAACCCAGAACCTTCTTGTTGTGAGGCCACAGTGCTATCCACTAGGCCACCATGCCTGTTGCCACAGTCTACCTGAGTGTTGTTGCAGCCCATGTCCATCCCTTTATGACCACAGTGTACCACTCCTACCGTACATCTTCTAATGACAACTTCCAGCAGGATAACACAACATGTCACAAAGCTTAAATCTCAAATTCTGGTTTCTTGAACATGACAATGAGTTTACTGTACTCAAATGGCCTCCACAGTCACCAGATCTCCATCCAATCCAGTAACTTGGGGATGTGGTAGAATGGGAGATTTGCATCACGGATGTGCAGCCGACAAATCTGCAGCAACTGCTTGATGCATTCATGTCAATATGGACCAAAATCTCTGAGAAATGTTTCCAGTGCCTTCTCCAATCTATGGCACAAATAATGAAAGCAGTTCTGAAGGGGGTCCAATCCGGTACTAGCATGTTGTACCTAATGTGGCCGGTGGGTGTATATGCATGGGTCCGCTTCGGCATGGAAACATTTCGATACAGTATATCATGCAGCATTGCACTTTATTACTGGAGCAAATTATTGCACATATTTGCATGTTATACACTTCAGTTGGCTGGGACTCCTTGACTCTTAGAAGGTCCAGAGATTGGTTGATGTTTTTTATAAGGCTGTATTACAGAAACTACCTAGATATTTAGATGCAAAAATGTGGTAAAATACAACATATCACACTTGGACTCAGGACATTTTATTACTAGAGACACCATGGGTCCACTCACAATGAGTTAGGTAAACCTGCATTTAATACCATGCCTCACACTCATGAAATGACATACAGAGCTAATTTAAGCTAGTTGTTTTAGTTCCTGTAAGCAAATCTAAACGTCTGTTACATTACTTATTATTGTTAACTGTGAATGTTTCTTTTAAAGTCTGTTTTTATTATGTGACTTGATTATTTTACTGTTTTATTTATTGTATTCTTTACTTTTATTGCTTTCCCTGTATTAATAGAGGTTTAGTTCCTTCCCTTCTCCATACTCTTCTCCATAATTCTGGCAAAGTTACTCTTTGTCTCATCTGTCCATAGGATGTTGTTCCAGGGCTGTACAGTTTTATTAGCAAACTAATCTGTTCTTCCTGTTTCTGAGGCTTACGAATAGTTTACATCTTGTGGTGAACCCTTTGTATTTACTCTGGTAATGTCTTCTCTTGATAGTTGACTTTGACACAAATACACCTAGCTCCTGAAGGGTGTTCTTGATCTGGCCAACTGTTTTGATTGGATTTTTCTTCACCAGAAAAAGATTTCCTGTTATCCACCACAATACTTTTCAGTAGTCTTCCAGGCCTTTTGGTGTTCTTGAGCAAACGTGTTCTTTCTTTTTAAGAATGTACCAAATAGCAATAATATTAAGTGTGGTGAAATGAACCAGCTCTCTAATGGATTTGTTTTGGCTTGTTTCACTGGAACTGTACTTCATAATGATGGTTAAAAGAAACAGATTCCAAATGCAAATCGACATTTAAATCAAATCTGGACCATTTAGCTGCTTAGTTGTAAATTAACTAATCAGGAAATAGCACACACCTGGCCATGAATCAGCTGAGCAGCTTGTCCAATTATTTTAACCCTTTAAAAGGAAGTTAAAAGTCGTAGAGAATTTACAGCATTCACCCAATTTGGATGCAAATACTTTCAAATTACATTTGTAAGTTTGCACTTTGAGCACAGTGTTATTATTTAATTTCAACTCAAAAATTCTGTGGTAGAGCTGAATTAATAATCCCTTAGTCTGTCCATATACTGTATTTACTTAACTGTAAATACATTGTTCTTAATGTAATAGAAATTGATCACATTAACCAGGGAGATCATGGTTGGAGACCCCTATGCTAAAACACTGGCAGAACTAAAAATCTGAGGGTGACTGAACAATTAACAGTACCAGACTGACACCTGCTGGACATGCACAGATCACTTCAGCAGGAGTAGGGCAAGGTCTTGTGAAGGAGCAAGGCAAAATAACCATGATTGCTTCATGGTCATTGTTGTAAATGATAAACATTCAAAATATTTTACTCAAACTTTTGTTATTAACACTGATTCTGAGGTGATTGATAAAGTCAACCAGCTTAGGTAAAATTGGGGTCAGAGTGAGAACAAAAACCTTTTTCTGAGAAGTGTTCCCAACCCTCAAATAGGGACCCCCAAACATCTCTAAATGTGGTTGCAGCCTTAAGCTTGATTCTCAGTTCACAAGTTGATTTGTGTGTGTATGACTGGTATAACATTCAATAGCTGGAGGTCCCTGGGATTGGTTTGAGTGTCCTAGTTCTGAGACATTACTAGTTCAAAACATTTAACAGATAAGAGAAAAAGAAAGACAGGCAGTTGAATGGCTATAGTTGAATGGATTTATTCATGTGCAGGACAGATGTGAAGGGATACACCTGCTCCTCAGGGGTGGGCTACTACATGACATGATGTCCATGGGGCCAGTCATCTCACAGTCAGCTACATTTGTGTGAATCTACATTAAGATTGTGACTGTGTACTTAATAGACTACCATTTAACATGCAGGGTTCAATACTGATTTCCAGAGTTCAGAGGCAGTTAAATAGTACCTAGAAAGACATGGGATTTAACAGTAAAACCATGCAGAAATTAGTCAATAAAGTCAAGGACAGTAATCTTACTGAAATGTAAACAGGTCCTATGGAGCATTTAAAATGACAACCATGTGTGTTTTTACTTTCTTCATTAAAAATCACAGTCTATGGTGAGTAAAAAAAAATCAAGGAAGCAATGTCAGAGTTTGCAAATCAGTAGAATAGGGGATCTTGTTATGAATATGCTGCAATGGGAGTTGTCTGTGTTGTAACTGAATGATGTTGAAAAGGTGAGGAACTGAACAGTTAACTCCACAGTCAATGGCCAGAAAACAGTGATTGGCCAAAAGTAAACTATGGTAAATGCTTTGTGTATTTGTCCGTCACATGCATCAACCTGCACTTCGGACATGTGAAAAAATGGCACTTCATTTTTCAGTTTCAATCACTTTTGCACTAACAACGGCTTATCGGTAATTGGACATACTAAAATAAATTGTCAAATACTTTCAATATATTGTTTTGGGCACAGAACGGTGAAACAGGCCACTATGTTTAAGAAAGCTGGCATACAACTTCTAGAGTAACCATCTAAAAGCAAATAGGCCATTTTCACAGTAATAATAACACAAGAATATACATCCTAGTATAGTTCAAATCTGTGGCTCAAGCTTGTAGAGCTTTGGCACAGAGTCCAACAATTTACTGGTTCTCCAAACATTTGCCTAATAGAGCGATTTGGTGTAAACTTTTGTTCCAGCCCAAACACAGCTAATTCAGCTAATCACTGTCCGGATTCATGTGTCCCACCAAAGTGTTCCAAGATGTTTAAACAACAGTTTCTAAACATTCGGGTTGGTCATCCTAAGTGCTTTCCATTTGGCTAAACATTACACACATTTATGCATCGATTGTCAGAATGAAAACAAATAGTAGATAATTGGATTAAACAGGGGTGTCTGCGGCTGGCTTGGAACAAAACACTTAGCTCTCCAGGTCATGAGTTGGGGAACCCTGTTGTAGAATATACTGATGAAAAAGGGGCTAGCTAGTCTTGGTACATTAAAAAAATAGGTTTCACAATCTCTAAAACTGACTTTATTCTATGCCACAACTTAAAAACAGAGGCAGAAATGTAATCAGATTCACCGTAGTAATGTTTTACACAACACACAATTGCAAAAGCACCCATCTGTAAAAAGTCTACCTAGTACTAGTAGATTTTTACACCACCTACTGTGAGTAGACTATGAGAAAAATACTAAATACTGCATTGATTGAATCATAGCTAGAGCCATAAAAAAATAACCATGGAACCAAGGCCCTGTGATTGGTATCTCCAAACCCAGTACCCAGCCTACTCTTTCTCTATGTACAGCTGTCAACGAGGTCTGGACTATGATGCCATGCTGGAACGGACAGAACGAAAACAAACTGTCAGATATTAAACTGATAAGAACAGGCATTCAATTTATCTTATCCAAACCACAGAGCTCAAAGGACCTAGAATGGTTACCTTACAATGAGTGACAATCCAATTTTGTTTTGCTTACCAAGGTAAATGATCTGGCGTTATTGGGTTTAACCTAAAATTGCTTAAGAAATTAACTATTTAAAATGTGAATAGATCTTCCCATGAAATATTTGCAGCTAAATTTTATGGCAAATTATATCAGAATCTTCAATGAACTAATAAAAATATTTTTAACTCTTCAGTGGTGTTAGCTGTGTCACTGCTAGAACAGGGTTTGAGTCCTGCTTGCAGATTAGCCGTGGATTTACAGTAAAGGCAGATTTACAGTAAGGGCAGATTTACAGTAAGGGCAGTGGATGTGCTTCGGAGGGCACAGATTGTCCTGAATCTGATGAGAGCAAAAGACTGAAGACGTTTATCTAAGTTAAAAAAAACAAAAACAAGCGAATTGGCCCATAATTTAGCTAAGCGCTGCACAGTGGTCTATGGCAGGGAACAGACCAACTGCATCAAGCTTGTGTGTTGCGCTGGTTGCCATCCATTCCAGTGGAGTGCATACCGAACCACTGCAACTCAGAGTCACACTAAATTCCATTGGAATTAATGGACATCCACCACAACGCATATTATTGACTCAAATGTTCTGTTCCCAGCAAAAGTCACTGGCTCGCAGCACAACTGCATCACGGTGGCCAGGGTTCTTACCTTGGTCTTACACAGGGTGGATAGCCAGAGCAGGGTACCTTACGTCAATCAAGAAACTCCTTGCTTAGGTTGGGCAACTGAATTGAATCGTGGTTGTATAATTGATGAATGTGTAGCTTCAGCACAAATGTAAGATTACCATATTTATTTGCTGTCAATATGTCATAATACATTTTTATGCACAATGCAAAGTATACACCCCCCTCAGCTATTGTACCGTATTGGGTATTCACCACAAATCCATTCAAGGTGGTTTACCTGAATATCAAACCATGTATACAATCTGATATACCACAGCATTCAGCCAATGACTACCAACTTCATAATATAAATAGCTTGTGTACTTAACAGTTCTGTCCATTCCAGCATAGATATCTAGTGACCCCCAATAAGAATGGGAAAATAAATATATCATACTTTTCTGTACAGGGTAATTGAAGGGTAGAGAGGACAGGGAGAACAGGTTATGGGGATGGGTGGGGCACAGTGTACATTTAGGAGGAGTGTTCTCCTTATTGGTTTTCGGTTTTTGTCCAGTAGCCTACTTCACGCGACTCTGTTCCCCAAGCCCTGGGTCTGTCCCCTGGGTAGCGAGGGGTGCCACTGGACACAGAACAAGGTCTATGTTGTCAGAAGAATGGCTGCCAGTGGGGCAGAGACCCGGTCAGAGGATTCTGGATCTCTTGCTGGCCAGTGACCCATGCTGTTAGACACACAAGCAGGAGACGCTGAGTCAGAGCCAGGACTAGACAGACATGGGTGTATGGAGTGAGTCAGATACAAACAGAACTAGAAATAGACAGACACGGGTACATAAAGAGACCGACCCACACAGAGCTAGAAAAAGACAGACATGGGTATATAAAGAGACCGACCCACACAGAGCTAGAAATAGACAGACATGGGTATATAGACCGACCCACACAGAGCTAGAAATAGACAGACATGGGTATATAAAGAGAC
>JACXGM010015759.1:0-21033 GCA_016801145.1 Umbra pygmaea
ATGTGTTTCATGACTATCATTAAGGAGATATAGACCTAAACACACACAATGACTATGTGTTTCATGACTATCATTAAGGAGATATAGACCTAAACACACACTCAATTTGCTATTGGGTTGATATTTTTAATAATTGGTAAAACTGTAATCAATGACTTCCTGTCATTCCAGTCTGTTACATTATTTTTCTATCAGTATGCAAATAGCCTTTCCATTTCATCTCACTCTGTGCCCAATGTTTATTTCTGGAGGCAGGTGAGCAGGTCTTCAAACACACTTCATTTAGGGCCTTTTTACACCACCTAAATTCTCATTTATCTAGATAGCATTAACATGTTTGTAAATTATACTTACTGATACATATAATAGAGATGCGCGCACAGCAGTTTGACTTGTGTTTTGACCACCATGGCATGCTGGTGAAAAATGTCAAAAAAACGTTTTATTGGTGAGTAGCTTTATTATGACACCACAGACCTTGTTGCACGTTGCAGCGGATTCTTTTAGAGCTGAAACACAATCGTGCTACATGGCTATTTTTAGATACATCCCACCAACTAATTCTATCAAAAGAGATGGCATTCAATCATTCTACAAGCTGTCAACTTCTAGAACACTGCTCAAGGTAAAACGTTTTTACATTTTCATTGGTAAAAATGTATTGAAACAATGTTCGAACAACACAGGAATGTTTAGAAATGATGGCAATTGCCTGTTAAGGAAGTAGCTACTGCTAATCAATATTGTAACTAGCTTCTCAGTTCAGTCTATTGTTTACATACAAATGGTGTTTACATACATATGATTTATTTATTCATTTATTTATTTATATCAAGATTGAGCATAGGTGAATCCTGTTTCCACTGATCAGCCTTGATGTTTCCACAACCTTATTGGAGTTTATCTGTAGTAAATTCAGTTGATTGGACATGATTTGGAAAGGCGCATACTTGTCTATATAAGGTCCCACAGTTAAGTGCATGTCAGAGCACAAACCAAGCCATGAAGTCCAAGGAATTGTCTGTAGACCTCCGAGACAGGATTGTATTGAAGCACAGATCTGGGGAAGAGTACAGAAAAATATCTGCAGCATTGAAGGTCCCAATGAGCACAGTGGCCTCCATCATCCATAAATGGAAGAAGTTTGGAACCACCGGGACTCTTCTTAAACTGACCGATGGGGGGAGAAGGGCCTAAGTCAGGAAGGTGACCAAGAAACCAATGGTCACTCTGACAGAGCTTCAGCATTTCTCTGTGGAGAGGGGAGAAACTTCCAGAAGAACAACCATCTCTGCAGCACTCCACCAATCAGGCCTGTATGGCCAGTTGGAAGCCACTCCTCAGTAAAAGGCACATGAGAGCCCGTCTGGAGTTTACCAAAAGGCATCTAAAGGACTCTCAGACCACGAGAAACAAAATTCTGTAATCTGATGAAACAAAGATTGAACTCTATGGCCTGAATGGCAAGCGTCATGTCTGGAGGAAACTTGGAGGGGTGGGGGTGGGGGTGATAATTGTTAAAGGAAGAAAAGGGAAATGGAATGGGAATAATTTTTATTCATATTACAGTATTCAAACTGTTCTTTTCTTCCGTTTAAATCTCTATAAATAAATATAAAAAGAGAAATTATTGCTGAAAACCTGCTCCAGAGCAGAGCTCTGGACCTCAGACTGGGGCGAAGGTCCATCTTCCAACAGGGCAACAACACTAAGCACACAGCCAAGATTACAAAGGGTGGCTACAGGACAACTCTGTGAATGTCCTTCGGTGGTCCAGCCAGAGCCCAGACTTGAACCTGTTTGATCAACTATGGAGAGATCTGAAAATGGCTGTGCACTGATGCTCCCCATCTAACCTGATGGATATTGAGAGGTCCTGTAAAGAAGAATACGAGAAACTGCCCAAAAATAGGTGTGCCAATCTTGTCGTATCGTACTCAAAAAGATTAGAGGCTGTAATTGCTACCAAAGGTGCTTCAACAAAGTACTGAGTAGAGGCTGTGAATACTTATGTACATGTGCTTTTTTGTTAAGATTGCAAACACTTTCACAGTGTCACAAAGTTACATAATGCAGGTTTAAATCTATAGTAGTGTAGAAATGCCCTTAGGGGCACCAATGGCTAGAGCCAGCTCACTAGGATAGGATATTGACAGAAGCTGTGGTGATGACAAACTTGTGACCTGCCTTGAAGTGTATTATTCTGAACGCATAGTGTAGGAAATACTTTGCCAATACAATATAGACGGATGAATGTGTTCTAGACAAACATGCCGAAGTTTATTAGCATTTTCTGGCATTTTTTTTTACTGCTTTGCTAATAAAAAATAAACTAACAAAATAGCTTTTTGGGTTTGAGAATCAATACTAATATTGGTTAAAAGAGTATTGCAGTACATTGCAGTTTTGCTTTTTTATCCTTCCATCCCTATTAGATTTGTTTCTAGATATGATATTAATTAAATTAAATATGCAATGTATGTTTTTATAATACTGTGATACCAGATCTTGAATGTGTTTAAAAAATGTACTTGACATCACTTTTTAAAACATTTAACTTCTGTATTTTAAAACAAACATGCAGTTTGAAAGATCTTTTTTCTCAGCCTACAAATGGCTATATATATTTTCAGCAGTACTGAAGTAAATGATTTGCTATCGTGAGGTTTGTTTGACTGGCGCAGTAGGGATTTGCAGTGAATTAAGTGTGGAGTGAGGGATTCTGGATTGTTCTGGAAAACCAAGGTTATTGGCTGGTTTGAGGAATTGGCTCAGGGAATATCCTCGATTGCAGTAGCAGTTGTCCATTCTAAATAAACATATAACAGCCAATGTAGTGGACTTTCAGTTGCACCCTAGGTACGTTTAAAAAGTGTTTAGCAAGACCCTTTGCTCATTATCAAACATTGTCATCATGCGTTCTCAACCTCCAACAGAGTCACACATTAACTGTGAAAAAACACACACATTAACTGTGAAAAAACACATACACACTGAACACACACATTACTGAACATACTGGAATAAATGCTCGACCCACTAAAAACGTTAGACCCACAGTTCACAAGTCTCACTTGGGTTCTCAGAGACTCACATGCACATGTCCTCTTAACAATGGCCTTAGTTCTTCTGGGTGAATCTGGGCAGAGATAGTAATGGAATATTAATGAGCAGACTGGAGAACAGCCAAAGACGTGCAGCAATCTGAAGCAGCTAGAGAGACATTCACTGTCCGTCTCACTAAACTCAGAGGAACTGTTGAATGTGTCTGGCAAGTTATTGGCACAGGGTATGGTGTATTTGTGTAACTCTTGTGTATCATTTGGTTAAAGGTGGATGGATACAATTAAATTTAAGTTTTTAAAGAAGTTCCACTGTAAATTGTACTGAATGATGATGTTAAATTGTTTGAACTAAGTGTACAGCAGGATACAGAAGTCTAAAATTAATTTACGTTGTATAAACAGGGTAAATGTTGAGTTGGTCGCTTGGTGATTTCATAAACATTTTATTGTTTGTGTGGTCAGCAAGCACATTTTGTAGATGATACCGTTGGAAATAATTGTATGATTTAAATTGGGCAATGATGATTTGAGGAATAGAAACAGTCATTGGTAATGTCTGTTTAATTTAACATTTGTGCTGTATGTTTTTTCCCTTTGTTTCATGGATAATGTTGAAAATAACATTTCCAGCCCAGGTTGACACTATGCGACAAACATCATTTTGGCATAGTGATGAATGTGATGAAATCCCCCCGAAGTCTCTTGAACATGTAGTTCTGTACGCCCACCAACTTGTCTCTTAAAGGGCTTGTGGCCAGCATGCTGCACTGAGAGAGAGAGTAGATGGATATTACTTGACTTTACCTTTAACTATCAGACAGTGAGCAACTCGAACTTCCCCTTTCTCATTGTGATCCACACTCACTGACAAAAAACAGCCAACAGAAGGTAATGTTCTAAGTTTTTATTTCTAATAAGTACCCAATCCTTTGAATTTATTTGTTTGTATTATATTACGTTGTGTAATCTAGTTAAACTAAAATTAGTTTTTTGAGGGAAACTGTTACAGCAACTAATAACATGAGTACATTTTGGGATAAACATCTGTAGAGAAGTGTAACTGTTTTTCTGAATGATCGTATATTAAAAGTTCTTGAATACGTAGTGTACGGCACCAGTTTGTCAGACCAGGAAGGAAGGGTTCATCCTGTATTTCTCACGTCAAGGCTAAAACCGGCTACTGTTTATGAAAGCTGGAGCTGAGAGGCAGAATAATATTATCAGAAATGAAGACGCTCACACATTATTTTATTAAAATAACATAGGTCACCTTGAAAATGTGGTCACTTTTGAAAGCGAGTCCTGACCTAGAAAACATAATTGATAGTAAAACACGAGAGAAATCAATAAAATAAGACATGAAAACATTGAGTTTTCAAGGATGCAAGTGAATAGGACAGTTTAAAAGAGCGGGTAGGTATAAAAATAGCCCTCCAAATGTCATGTTAGTGTTCTGCTAACTGATATTGATGTGACGACGTTGTGTTTGTTACCAATCTAAAGCAGCGTGACCCTGGCACCTTCAAATACACTATCACTATATTCCACAAAGTCAGAAAAGTGTCTGCAACAAGGTCTTTTATTAGCTTGGAATGAATATAATGCTTGAATTAAAATCTTTTTAATCTCGAGTTTAAGTTTTTTTATTTACGGTATCTCACAAAAGTGAATACACCCCTCAGATTATTATAAATATTTGATATATAAGTTTTCATGTGACAACACTATGTGTTTACAGCTTGTATAACAGTGTGACTCATTAGTGTTACAAGGTCTCATGTGTGAATGGGGAGCAGGTGTGTTAAATTTGATGTTATCGCTCTCACACTCCCTCATACTGGTCACTGGAAGTTCAACATGGCACCTCATGGCAAAGAACTCTCTGAGGATCTGAAAAAAATAATTTTTGTTCTACATAAAGATGGCCAAGGCTAGAAAATGATTCCAAAGACCCTAAACTGAACTGCAGCATGGTGGCCAAGACCATACAGCATTTTAACAGGACAGGTTCCACTCAGAACAGGTCTCGCCATGGTTGACCAAAGAAGTTGAGTGCACGTGCTCAGCGTCATATCCAGAGGTTGTCTGCAGAGGTTGAAGGTGTGGGGGGTCAGCCTGTCAGTGCTCAGAACATACACTGCACACTGCATCAAATTGGTTTGCATGGCTGTTGTCCCAGAAGGAAACCTCTTCTAAAGATGATGCTCAAGAATGCCTCAAAAAGGTTGCTGAAGACAAGCTGACTAAGGACATGGATTACTGGAACCATGTCCTGTGGTCTGATGAGACCAAGATACATTTATTTGGTTCAGATGGTGTCAAGCATGTGTGATGGAAACCAGGTGAAGAGTACAAACACAAGTTTGTCTTGCCTACAGTCTAGCATGTTGGTGGGAGTGTCATGGTCTGGGCCTGCATGAGTGCTGCCGGCACTGGGAAGCTACAGTTCATTGAGGGAACCATGAATGCCAACATGTACTGTAACATACTGAAGCAGAACACGATCCCCTCCCTTCGGAGACTGGGCTGCAGGGCAGTATTCCAATATGATAACGACCCCAAACACACCTCCAAGAGGACCACTGCCTTGCTAAAGAAGCTGAGAGTAAAGGTGATGGACTGGTCAAGCATATCTCCAGACATAAAACGTTTTGAACATCTGTGGGGAATCCTCAAATGGAAGGTGGAGGAGCGCAAGGTCTCTAACGTCCACTAGCTCCGTCATAGAGAAGTGGAAGTGGACTCCAGTGTCAACCTTTGAAGCTCTGGTGAACTCCATGCCCAATAGGGTTAAGGCAGTGCTGGAAATAAATGGTGGCCACAAAATCTTGACACTTTGCGCCCAATTTGGACATTTTCACTTAGGGGTGTACTCACTTTTGCTGCAAGCGGTTTAGACCTTAATGGCTGTATCAGTTATTTTGAGGAGACAGCAAATATACATTGTTATATTTAAGCTGTATACTCACTACTTTACATTGTAGCAAAGTGTAATTTCTTCAGTGTTGTCACATGAAAAGTTATAATCAAATATTTACAAAAATGTGAGGGGTGTACTCTTGTGAGATACTGTAACTGTTAAATATGGCTCTTAAAAGACAGTGCTTCTTCAAGCTACTATCCAAAGTATTTTTATTGTGACACCATCCATTTTGGCTCATTATTCAAAGTGAGAAAAATATGTTTAATATTGTTTAATGTATACAACAGTTGTGTAGTAATTGTAAATATTGTTCTTGACCATATTCTATTGATTAACTTGCAAATCCAATAAAAGAATAAATATCTTAACTATATGAAGCGTTGTGTAGTGAAGTCCTGTTTTAGTCTTTTAAATAGTTAGCCTAGGGGTCTGCGTGGCGTAGTCTGCTAAGTCGCTTCATTGCATGACATTCTACGTCATGATAGTCATGGATTTGAGCCTGACTATGTGTTTGCTGACTTTCCTCGGACCTCCTGCACGAAGGCAGCACAAATTGGCATAGCACTGCCCAGGATTTGGGTAAGATAAGTGAGAATATCTATCCTGCCACATCACTTTCCAGTGACTTGTGTCCAGATCGGGTGCCTGTGGGTTCAAATCGCCGAGGTGTAGTTGATGAATGTAATCATCCTGCGCATGATCCGACTAAAGAATCGGGGGCTCGGGTGACATGTGGTTGGATGAACCATATGCGCGCCCTTTGCCATCCCACAGATTTGTGCAGGGAGGGGAGAAAAATCACAAATAAATTAATAGTTAGCCTAAATGGTTTCAACGCATCTGTATTTCTTTGATGAACACTGTTATACATTCTGCAGCAGACATTTATATAGTATACTTGAAATTGCATACAAATTGCATTGTCAAATTGCAATACATTGTGACTTTCCCCAATTAAACAAATAGGGAGTGAACACAAAGGAAAATGGCCTTTAATCAAATTTCTATGGAGACGTCTTATTTCCAAGCTAGAGTTGTCATCGGGCCTGAACTGAGCCCGGTCTGACCCAAGCTAGCTCAGATGAGGCCCGAGCTCAAGCCCGGAACGACACCACAGAGAATAAGCCTGGCCCGAAAAATAGCCTGATGAAACAAAGTTAAGAGTATGGTGTTGCTACAGTGTGCGCATTAACCGTTAAACATTTATTGATATGGAAAGCAGTAAATCAATAATGTAAGGAAATTAAAAAAACTTTGCAGTAAAGGTGCAAAAATTTTGTTTTTCCTATGATAGTAATATGTGCAGATTTTACTTATTTTGAGTTTGGCCTGAACCATAGCACTTCTCCAGTCTTACAATAATGCTTTTATTTTTTTATCATTTGAAAAACAAACTAATGGGTTTATTGTTTCTACTTTTCCAAACAGCCATAAACGTTTAGTTAAATATTTGAAACAGAGCGACCGATTTTCGTTTCTATTTATTGTCAAGCATTAAATCATGTGACCATATTCACTAATTCAAAGAGTTTACTATTAAAACTAAATTAAAGACAAATAAAGCAGTATAATGAAATACAATCTATATTATACCATTTACAACAATCTTTTAGGACTTGCTGCACTAACAGACTGGAATCAAAGTCAAACAAACAAGGAAAACTAACTGATTAGACTATTTCTGCCATGAAACATTTCTAACTGAAAAATATCAGGTAATTTCGGCCCGTTTTGTAGGAAGGAAAATAGTTTGCTTTAATAAATTAAAATGGTTACTAAGGCTTGTAGTTACTTGTAAGGTAAGCTGCAACAATGTGTTGTATAAAGTGTGTGCGCTTGCAAGCCGCATACTGGCTGCAGAGGAGACATATTTTTTTTATTTTTTTTATTTAACCTTTATTTAACTAGGTAAGTTGACTAAGAACAATTTCTTATTTACAACAACGACCTGGGAGCAATTAGGGTAAAGTGTCTTGCCCAATGACACAACAACATTTGGCTCAGTCGGGAATCGACTACAAGTCTGACTCCCTACCCACTGAGCCATCTGCGCCCCAATGAATGGCACTGCAGAGAAGGTGGCATACCTCTCTTGCCTTCATATCTAAAAAATTCACGGCATGTTCTGCATTTTACCTTCTCAATGAATTCGGCAGTGGTTTAAATGTCTCGTACAGCCATTCATTTCTATTATTTTATGAGCGCAGTCTTTAGCCTACTTCTGTCCCTTTACATCCATTTTGCTGACTCTTATATGTTATCACCACACCTGGTCTTGGAATTCTGTCTACAAGTGTCACGTTACAATTAATAATAGAATTTTGTAAGGTAGCATAGCTTACGTGAACTGAAAATAGAAAAAATTTATAAAGTTTCAGTTTGAAATATACAGTATATATGTCCCATGCCACATTTTTGGTTTCGGGCTGAGAATTACAACTCTTCCAGGCTAGGGGCTAATGTATAATGACCTCATACAGCCTCATACTGGTATATAACTGTTAGCTCACAAGTTTTGCTGTGATGGGTGTTGTAAAAATGAGGTAGGAAAGTGGGTTCCATCCAGGCATAGAAAGCGGTAAAACTTCAACAACAAAGATCCTTGTGAATGCTGAAATGATACTGTAGTAATGAGTTCCACAAAACACAGATCAAGTAGTATGTATCGAGGATGTCCCTGAAGATTGTAAGTGTCCATGAACCTTGTAGCGAATTGGATTATTTCTGTCATCAAGCTAACCTCCCCCCATACAGACCGGTCCTCTCGCACCATCTGCTGCAGCTCCTCTGAGATCAGCTGTGAAACAGTCCCCCCACTTGGCACCCAGCCTGTAGTACCAGTACATCCCCAGACCCCTTGAGAGAAGAGGAGGCGGAGCTTAGCGGATCACATCCCACGTCACATCCGTCCTGCCAGAGAGCCGGAGAGCAGGCGTACACACAGCGAGCCAGAGAAGCAGCCCCGGACAGAGACGCTCTAATCTCCCCCCCGCCGTCAGTGATCATGTGTCAGAGCAGGAGCCTGCAGCGGACAGCGACGCAGAGCTCAGGGAAATGGTGAGATGCTGCAAGTCTTTGCACAGCCCTCCGTCTTGCTACAATCTCCACAGAGTTAGGGTTGATGTCCGCCGGCTCCGGCCGATCGGCTCCGCCGGAGCTGCTGGGGATCAGGGGGGAGGCGGCGGCGGCGACGACGTCGGCTCAAGCCAGGGCGCCCAAGGGGCCCAGTCACTCACCCAGAGGAACCGATTCAGGTACGCAGAGGGAGAGAATGAGCCAGAAAGAGATGAATGACCACAGGGTGCCTGTTTGGCATGCCTGTAGTGTATCTGACAGAGCCAGGCACAACAGAGAGCAAATGAAGGGTACTTCTAGAGTGATTGTTTACAGTGTGCGCGAGAGGGACCGCTGGATTAAAGAGGGATGAATAGGCATTCAGGGGATTATTAATGCAATGTTCTGCCGTGAGATTAAAGACGCAGCAGTGGGGTAGTTTTGGAGCGGATGGCCGTGTGTGTACTTTGTGTTTTGAGCTCTGCCCTGGCCGCTTTATGAGCAGGAGAACAAGCGTGAGCGGAGGAAGGGAATATTGAGTGGGCAGGGTTGTTCCACACGCTCTTCTCTCTCTCTCTCTCTCTCTTTCTCTCTCTGTCTCTACTCGCTCTTTCTCTGTCCCGGGCAGCACAAAGCTGCTGTTTAGCCTAATTGCAGCGTAATGTCCTTAAGCTCCAGTCATGCAGGCCAGTGTGAGGTAACAATGCATCTGGGCCGTAGCCAGCCCTCGACATTCAAACTGGGACGTAGCCAGGAGTTCTAAAGAGCTGCGTGGAGGTTGACAGACTCTGCTAGCGGAGACCGAGAGAGGCAGGAGAGAGAGAAAGCTATGTAGCCCGTGATTGGCTAATATGTGCCTGCATTGAGGAAGAGAGGGGGGTGTTCCTAGAGCGTGAGTTTTGTGTTGTTGAGAGAGGAATGTTTGGGATAGCTGAACAATTTTCTAACGGTGACACGATAGAAGTCAGAAGGGTGTTCTTCAAATGGTGACTTTGTTACGTTAATTGTGTTTATTTATTCGGTTGACTAGGATGTTCAAGCTATACTTTAAGATGGCAGACAGAAAGGCGTATGACAGGCTACGGTAAAATCATTTAAATATTTGAAATGTTCTGTATGAGTAAAATTATTTATTTTAAGTAGCCCCTATTATAAGAAGTTACGATTGTTGATGTCTTTGTTTAGTCTATATTCACTTCATCGCCTCTGAGCTGTTTTTGGGCTGTTGTGCCATCGGCCAGGCTTTGAACTAGTTGGCTTCAACATTGCTGTCCTGTTTAGAGCTTAGAAGGGATGAGCAGCCCCATGTCACTGCAGCCCAAACTAGGCCAGCCAGGCAGCGGTGACAGGGTGCAGACGCGCGACTCAGTTGGGCCCCATGCCCCAACAGCAGCACACCTCACTGGAGGAAATCCGTTACCCAGCCGTCCCTCTAGCCCAATGGGGTTAGAGAGGATTTTTCCTGACTCAGGAATTCCAGATTTATAGATTTAGATGTTATCTTAGGTCTGTTGGGCTCTGTCACTTTCACTATCTGTGTCACGGTCTGTGTTTCTGTGTAAACCCGTTGAACCCCCTCCGTGCTCTGGTCTGGATGAGTGGAACAATATAGCCAGTGTTGTGTCTGTGAATGGCTGTGCTGGGGACAGTCAATCAGCGCTGGCTGCAGTTTTACAAAGGTGGAATCAACACCCGCCTGTAAAGCTCCAATCGATTGATCTGAATCAACGCTGAGGCCAAACAGGTCAATACTGTGACAGGGAGTTCAGACAACACAGGATACCAACTGGCATGGATCCATGTGTCCTGTTAGATTCCTGTCAGGTGCGTTTGTGTTTCTGGGTGTCTTGTTAAGGTGGCAAGGTGTCGACACTTGTAGTTGTACTCCATTGTTGTCGTTGGAGTTGTTTTATTGGTTTAACCTCCTGGGTACTTAGTTGGTATTCTGTGTGCAAGTGGCAGGTGTTTCTGACTGTCATTAGGTGTCAGTGTCTGAACCGTCCATGGCTTGGCCTTACGGTTGTCTTATCCTAATTAGAGGGGACATCTCCTGTTTAGGTCTTAAGATAACCCCATAGAGGCTATACAGCTAGCCAGTATTATACCCCCCCTCACTCCATTTACAAGCCTGCTTGTTCTGGCTCATCACTTTCAGTGCCAAATTTGACCCACATCCCTTAGGCTAATGTCGACTTAGCACAACTAATGCCTCAGCACCTTTGCATGTCACTGAGCTAAAAACGAGTTATACCTGCCATTTACGGGTCAGTCTTGTCATTTAGTGGACTATCGATAAGGCTTTGACGGATGGGTGGATCAATGCCAAAGTAGTTCTGACAGATGCACAGCCATTGGCTCGAGTGACCTCCGACTGGCGAGGGACCCACATGTAATTCCTGGTTGTAAATTAACTGTAAAGATCGATACGCTATCACACAATCAAAAACGCATGGGACGTCAGGGCTCTGGCGTCGTAACGAAGGAAATCAATGCACATTTGCATGAGGAATAACAGCAGAGACAAGAAATATAAGTGTTAGTATCAGGATAAAGGAAAACTATTTGTATCGCCCATCCCTATCTGACACATGTCACATGCGAGCAGTCCAGACCAGCAAAAAGGTTATTGGACTATTCGATTGCTGTTCTAATTCATTATAGAAAAAGGAAATTTGAAAACTATCCAAAAGTGAAAATATTACAAATTTCCCAATAGGTTACTATTGAATGTAATATAGAGATAGAGCATGTTTATAATATATTGGTCCTGCATGCACCCAATGCATTATTAATCTACACCAAGTTCATTCTGTTTGGGCCAGTAGTTTAATATAATGTATGCATTATTTTTTTTCCTGTTGAATTGACATTTACTTCCAGCCTATTTCATCCTAGTTGTTACTATTGAAAAGCCTGGTTTAGGATCCGCATGGTCCGTGTAGCCTTGCAGGACAAGCTACGTCATGATAGTCAGTGGTTCGAGTCTGACTATGGCTTCTCTGACTTTGCCCAGAACCTCCAGAATGAGGCAGCAGAAATTGGCATAGCACTGCCCGAGAAGTCAAATTATCTACCTTGCTACACCACTTTCCAGGGACTTTGTGTGCTGATTGGCCGCCTGTAAATTCATCTGTGTCAGATGAGCAGTGCCAAGAGACTTATAACAAAAAACTTTATATAGCCTTCATATTTGAAGAAGTTGATGCCGAAATGTTGGTGTTTTAAATTACAAGTCTCTTGGAGCAAAAACCTGGAGTGTGCATCTTTTTGAATTTGTTATTCAACGTAACCACCCCATAGTCACAGTAACGATATCCTTTATATCGAGTGGATTAAACAGATTTAACACCAGGCTCAAAACCTTTGAGATGTACAATACACTAATTGACACAACCTGATTGAAACGATCACGATTGTACCACTATATCGCAGTATGACAGGATGCTGAATCACACAAAGCCATCGTACAGCCCGATTCAATGTCCTTACCAAATAAACAAGAACAAACTCACAACAACCAGTCACATTTACTCTTACGACCACAAAGCAAGCAAAAACGCTAGGAGGAACAACACAATCAGGATTCAACAGGCTTCCCCAGAGAATCCATCCATGCTGCTGGGCCTAAAGCACACGTACCTTTGAAAGTGCCGTACAAATCCTTTCCCTGGCTGGGACAGGGCCTTTAGCATTGGAGTTGGTCTACCCTTTCCTCTGTTACAAATTCAAACTTTTCTTGAAATGTCCTCATGGAAAACAAATTGGTAAATTTTCCACCAAATCTATTTCTTCTCCTAAATGTAAAAATCTAACCACTACAACTAAGAAGTTAAAGTTTTAAACAAACAAATATAGTGCTAGTTCATGTGTCAGATAGGCTAACGTAACAAAAACTAACTGACACTCCTATCAGCAACATGAACAATGCTGACGTAAGCTAGAAGGCTCTGCCGTGTCAAAGAATACACCCAACATGGCAAACTCGAAATCTTATTATTGTTTAACCAATCAACAACAGGGTCCATTCCCTTCAACAGCAGAGGATTCACTCAAAATTCTGAAGGCTGGGGGTCCGTGTCGCATAGCGGGCTAAGTCGCTACATTGCAGGAAAGTCTACGTCACGATGGCCTACGCCATGATGTGTTCGAGCCTGACCATGGGTTCTCTGACTTTGCCCGGGGCTCTTGCTCGAGGCCCTGCAAAATTGGCATACCGCTGCCTGGGAGTTGGGTTAGATAGATTAGCGATTCTACCACTTTGCTCTCCAGTGACCCCTTGTGTTCAGATGGGGCACCTGTAAATTAAATCGCGGAGGTATAGTCTGAACGTCAACATCCCGTCCATGATCCGACTAAATGTTTCCGTGTTGGGTGAACACTGCAAAAATAATCGGTGGCTCAGCCGATGTGGTTGGATGAACCATGTGCGCACCCCTCGTCATCCCGCAGATCTGTACAAGGAGTTGCGGAGCTGCCGACAAGGCAGGATTAGAGAGGGAATTGGGAAGGGAAAAATCACAAAAAAAATCATATGTAGGCCTCAAGTTTACCTGGAGACAGCACAGGTGAAAATTCTGATTGGTATAAAGCTTTAATTTATGAGTTTCACTAGAAGCAGCGCCAACTGAGGGAGAGTAGCAATGAAATTACCTTAATAGACTAATTGTAATTAACTTTTTAAAATACCTATAGCATTAATGAATTAATATTAAATAAAATAAAAAAAATCTGATTCTATCATTAGGCCAGCAGAGACTGCCTTGCTGGTTCAGGCAATTTTTTCTGTAATTTTAACATGGCATAATAAGATTAAGAATGCATGCCATACTAAAAGCAACCTATAGAGTAGGGTTCTTTATAGAAATATGATATAATACATTCAGTAATACCGTATTAAAAAGCTTACCTTAAAACATATTGCTTAGGTCAAATAACTAATTAACAGTTTAACAGGATATTTCAAAAAATATATGAGTATTTCAAAAAGAGACGATCTACTGGGATTTTGTATCTAGGGTTTACAGAGAATGGTCAGAAAAATAGAAAATATCCAGGGAGCAGCAGTTATCTGGGTGAAAATGCCTTGTTGATGGCAGAGGTCAGAGGAGAATGACCAGACTGGTTCAAGCTGATAGAAAGCCAACATTAACTCAAATATCCACTTGTTACAACCAAGGTATGCAGAAGAGCATCACTGAATGCACAACATGTCGAACCTTGAAGCAGATGGGCTACAGCAGCAGAAGACCACATCGGGTGTTGCTTCTGTCAGCTAAGAACAGGAAATGTAGTCTACGATTTGCACGGGCCCACCAATTTTGGACAATAGAAGATTGGAAAACCTTGCCTGGTCAGATGAGTCTTGATTTCTACAGCGACACACAGATGTAGGGTCAGAATTTGGTGTGAACAACATGAAAGCATGGATCCATCCTGCCTTATATCAATGGTTCTGGCTGTGGTGGAGGTGGTGTAATGGTGTGCAGGATATTTTCTTGGTACACTTTGGGCACCTTCGTACCAATTGTGCATTAAATTCCACAGCCTACCTGAGTATTGTTGCCGACCAGGTCCAGCCCTTTATGACCACAGTGTAATCATCTTCTAATCAGTATAACGCGCCATGTCACAAAGCTCACATCATCTCAAACTGTTTATTTGAACTTGACAGTGAGTTCACTACTCAAATGGCCTCCACAGTCACCAGATCTCAATTCAATTGAGCACCTTCAGGATGTGGTGGGACGAGAGATTTGCGTCGTGGATGTGCAGCCAACAAATATGCAGCAACTGTGTCACACAATAATGTCAATATAGTCCAAACTCTCTGAGTAATGTTGCCAGCACCTTGTTGAATCTATGCTACAAAGAATTAGGGCAGTTCGGAGGGCAAAGCGGGGTCCAACCGGGTTCTAGTAAGGTGTACCTAATGAAGTGTCCGGTGAGTGTGATTTGCTGTATTAAAAATAAATGTTATATATCACTGGACGTAACGTGTGACGTCACCCATTGGTTTGTGAAGATCTGATTTGGGTCATCGAATTTGCCATTACAGGAGCAGACATCTTGGTTGCGGATGTGACCATAGTAGACGAGAGGGAGTAATCTCGGTAGCTATCTGATATTAATTGGGATGCTAACGAAAAACAGTATTAAAAAATAATGTAAAACAAAATGTAACGTTACTTACCGGAAAAACTGACCTGCCAACTCCTTTGAGTGTCTTGTCGTACAACCAAACGCCATAGCAACGCCCTAAATGCCCCTTTGCTTTATCGCCGATTTTAAAATCAACGAGACCATAATTAAACATTTTTAAATCATTATGTATTGCAGAAGGCTTAAATCTAGCGATTGAGACCATTTACTCATTATGTGTCTCTCATTCTCATAGACTATTACAGAAACCGAGCTCTTTTGCAACCAGGCGCATCAACCCCCAGCTGGAATTCAGATTGAATGCAGGTTTAAGGCAGTTCCGCATTTGCGTCACTTTTCCAAGCCAGATGCTCGCCCTGTGAGTAAAATATATTTTAGCACAGTCTATGAAAAATGTTGTCTATGCGTCTGACAAATGTACTGTGATGAATACTAGGGTACATTTTCAATGGGGCTGTTTAACATGTTACACCAACAGTGAGTTAGTACCCTTGACTCAAACCCTGGTTCCTGTGAATGTCATTACAAATCCTTATACCAGGGGTATTAAATTAAAATTTAACAAGGTCCAGTCACACATGTTTTCTACCCAGCAAAGTTAAAACATTTTACATTCACATTTTAGTCAGGGAGCAGATGCTGTTTTCCACAGAAACATACAGTACATTTTAAGAGAAATTTGGTCAAACAACCACACCTCAGTATTAAGGGCATTCGATATATACAATGGGGTGCAAAATTATCAGGGGTGAGAAATGTGACAAAGATGCTAACTGGGGGGGGGGACTTTTTTAAATATCAGCTTTAAAATGTGGATTTATTATCGGTCATAGTAAAAAATATGAGGATATAGGGAAAAGCTCATGCTAGAATTAATGTTACAGCTACAAAATAGTCTTCAGAAGCAGTAGCCTACTAACAGTATGCTTAGTTTTTTGCTTCTGTAAACTCCCGATTTCGCTTATCCCTCCCTGTCCTGATTACAAGGGTCTCTATTGGTCTCCATGCACTGTAAACAATTGCTTTGATTGGCTTAAGTTGCGTGGCGTGATTGAAATTACACATGTGTCTGAACTACAGACATAGGCCCTCGCATCTTCCCTGAGCTGGCTAAAGTGTGCCCTGACTAAAAAAACAAGAAGCTCCGTCAGTTTTATATGAGAAATGTGTTGCGGTGTGGAGAGAACCATCCCGTGGTCTGGACCCGGACCAGAGTCTGCTAATTGGTGATGACTGACTTATACTGTCAAAGTCTTTGCAATATGAGCAGTGTTAAATTGTTCAACACGTAGGGTGTTTTTAAAGTGCTAAAGAACCAGTTAATATTTCATTCCTTGCTATTTGCTACAACACTGAAAGTCTCTTGGTCAGGTTGCTAGCTGTATACATTTTGTTTAATAGTTGTGGTAAGAGGTTAAATATAAAATATGAATATTTTATTCTTACATTGTTTCTTAACTTTTTGAAAAGGAAATCTGTTAACCAGTCAATGAATATATGACAGAACAATGCAGTTTAGATTCAATGTAGTTTTTTTTAGATAGCATTTGCAGTTGAGGAGAGTCTGAAGGTACATACCCTGTCTCTTGAAAGGAATTGGATTGTGTTTGAAGTGTATAAAGTACAAGGGCATCGTATGTAAGCCATGTCTGTTGTTTGTGTAATTTTCCATGATGCCTGTGTTTACACACCTTTGTGTAGGCCTTTTGTGTTGTGTCCACTGTGTGGGGACAAAAGCTCTGACCATCTGTCTGACCGTGTTTGTTCATGACCCTGTTTTGTGTGTACTGTGTATGTACATGGCCATACCTCCGCCAACCCAGCGTTTTGTATGGTTGCCCAGGTTGCAGTTCCCTCAGTTGGCCTTGCGGCGTCGTCTTGGCCAGTTGAGCTGCATGTCCCGGCCCGCCTTGCGGCTGCGCTCATGGCCGCTCAGCTTCCTCTACTACTTCCTGACCTTCGGTGCACTCAAGCCCCTGGCCAAGGTTGGCTGGAGACCAACGAGCAGGGTGAGTACCTAACTGCTAACTACGGCACCTCTCTCTCCCTGTATATGTTTGTGGGTGTGATTGTGTGTGAATGGAGATCTCAGCATCCAGTGGTACCAACTGTTAGTATTCCAGTGGAGCGCTATAGGAATTTCAACCCTAAAAGGTAACCCACAACTTGAACATTTGATTAAGCTCTGTTTAAACCCCGTGCCTTATGATGGTAGTATCACATCCGATCATTGCAGTTCCCAGCGTGGTTTGTTTCCTGCATTCTGGCCCCTGGTCCTCTCAGCTAAAGGTGCTCTGACTGAGAGGCACTGATGTGTGAGCTGCATCCTGCTCCACCGTCACAGATGGCTGGACCCATATGGACCTACAGAGAGCCCATCTCTCTGTACCCTACCGCTAACCAAAGGCCCTTTGTGTGGGCTACACATTAACAGAGAAATGCTTTGTTTTGTTCTTCTGAGCCGCTTGCTCATGCTGTCACGGTCAAGAGGCGACTGAGTGCATTCAGTTTATTTCACGGGCTTCGTTTCTCGTTGTCAACCAATACACTTTTGAATGTTAATGTCGATCCGTTCCATCCCCCCCGGAACGTTTTGGTCCATTTCTCATAGCAGAGACTCAAAGGTGAAAAGACCCTGCGTGCTACACCGTCACCCGCTCGCCTCATTTTCTGCGGTTAAGACGAGATGTTATTTATCGCTGAATCTACAGGACCCACCCACCTCTTGAGTTATGTGGGAGGATCCAGATTCGGCGTGCAGCACATTCAGGGTGGTGTGCAACATTCCACACAATTTAGATAAACGTATTGTTCTACAGACATGGTGGTGGATTTCTGTCCGCATTGAACCAAGTGTTGCAACCAAAGAAATTAGGCCAAGTATTTCTCTACTGTGTTTAGCTGTTTACAGTCTGAACTCTGTTTAGCTTTATAGTTTTAAATTTGGCTCTCAATTCTGGACAGAGATAGATTTTCTACAAACTTTCTTGTCACCCTACATACCTGTTAAACATTTATTTTAAATCTACTGCTGATCAGCATTTGAGGCCAAGAACATTTTATTTTAATCCATATTTTATTGTTCAGGCAGACGCAGTTACTTTGGATTTGAGAATGATTTGATTCCATTGTCTTCCATCCACTAAAGCTCACAGTCCTCTAATGAGAATGAACACATTTTGGGGGTCTGTGTGGCATAGTAGGGTAAGTCACTGCATTGCAGAACAGTCTATGTTATGATAGTCAGTGGTTTAAGCCTGACTATGGCACTCCCCAGACCTCCAGAAAGAGGCAGCGCAAATTGGCTTTGGGTTAGATAAGCTGAATCATCTACCTTGCCAGGTCACTCTCCTGTGACTCCTTGTGTGCAGATCGGGCGCCTGTAAATTCAGTTGCGGAAGTGAGCGTAATCATCTCGTACACGAGCTGACTAAAGACTTCCGTGTTGGATGAGCAGTGTGGACAGAATCAGCGGCTCGAAGCCATGTGGTTGGATGAACCATGTGTGTGCGCCCCTCGCCATCCTGCATCTGTCAAAGGAGACCATAGGATATACCATAGATTTAAAGAAATATGTATTTATATAATTTCACATTTATTTTACCAAATGGGCCACTTGAAAAATTATTCAAATAAGCAAAGGCAACTTGGCCAAGATAAAAGTAACAGTGCAAGAGACAACATTGAGTTTCACATAAGGTACACAGGATACAAATTATTTCAAAAAGTCAGTAAAAAAAATTGTAAACAAAGTAAGTTCAACAAATACGCTGTGGCGGTACAGCATTAGTAAACAGTAACACTAGGAGAAAACAGTGGAAATGATAATATGCAAATAACAGTACAAATTATTGTGTGCCTATCATTATACTTTATATAAAAGATTATATTTAAAAGGCCACTGACAGAGAGGACACTGACAGCGAAGGTGATGAGACTCCTTTTTTTTGTAAATCATTCCAGTCATTGTCAGCAGAGAAATTAAGGAATTACTTTCAAAGGTGTTGTTGGGTTTGGGGTAGGGCTGTAACAATACACCAAACTCACGATTCGGTTTGTATCACGATTTTTGACCCACGATTCGATAAAAACCTCAGTTCTTTTTTTTGGGGAGGTGAGAGAAAAAAACATATATTTTTAGTAAATAACATTTCAAAAACCTGTATAAACTGACCAAAGAACAATATACCTAAGTAAAATAAATGAATAGCCAAAGTGATAAAACTTATGTTGTCTTTGTTACTAAATACTGTTGAAAGTCTAACGGAACTAAACTCCGTTCTGGAGACGAATCGGGCTAATCGGGCATGTTGAAAATCCTTCTTCAATCAAGTTCTCTTACATTTACAAAGTAAATTAAATGGCTTCTGTTTCACACTCGCGACCAGCAGTTCAAACTAATTAGAAGAAACTCCACAAGGCCTGGCTGTTCAGTCGGTAGAAAGAATTGTTCAAAAGTAATACATGGCTCCACACTGTCGGCGCAGTGCGCTAATGAAACAGAACAAGAACGTGGACATTAACTCCTCAATGAGTGGATCGTTTTTTCGTTGCTTTGAGGTACTGAGAGATGCGCAATTTAATACTGATCACAAGAAATATGTTTCAGTAAACAAAACTGCAAGGTCACAAATAAAATATCATAAATAATACTCACCAACAGACAAAGCTTATAAGGTAACTAACAAACAAAGTAGCTGCGTTGCTGTGATGTAAACTCAAGGAGCTGCCGCAATCACCTGCTAAATTACTATAATATGCCAGCAGTTGCTAACTAAATTTTGCTCAGAGCGCTTACGGCTTCTTTCGACAAAATACAATTGAACAAAAATAGCATGAATGTCGAATTTCATTAAAACCTTAGAAAATGAGATTTCAGACATTTTTAGACCTTAAATTCTGGAAAGCAAAATTAAGATTATTTAAGTCTTTTTAATGATCTGCAGACATGTTCTTCAACTAGCTCCACTTTTGCAGGTAGGCGTCACATGATTGGAAAGGTAGTCAGATTACATGTAATTGGAGGCTGCAGTTAAAATTAAATTACCGTATATACCCGAATATAAGACAAGGTTTTTGTCCTAAAAATAGGCTGAAAAATTGGGGGTCGTCTTATATTTGCGATATAGACAAAATCATGGGGAAACGGAGAAAGCAGGGGGAAACAGCAGAGGGCGCCAACACAATAGGCTAATTAATGACAGTGTTATAAATTAAATAAACAATAAATTGCCGCAATGGAGAGATCAAGAGATCATCTTGAGAAAAGCGCTTCAAAAGTTGGTCAAATAAACCAACACGTTCGAAACAGTTATATCATTCATTTCTGAACTCATTGACAGAGTGCACTTTATTTTGTGACAAATTAATCCAAATATTTAAATGTGCTATATCTAAAACGGACAGCCAGCGTTAAAAAATGGGTACTCCCAGAATCGAAACTAATGTGACGAACAAGATCAGCGCAATCATGACAGACGAACAGTGTTTTACTACGTCTATGGTCATGGAACCGTTTAGAAACATGCATAGTTTTTTTAGGTTGTCTAGAATCTCTATGATCTCGTTCGTTTGTTTGGTGCTTCCATGGCTGTAGCGCGCTGGGTTTGCGTTTTTACAGGTATGCCTGGCATTCCGTTCGTGCTGTCAAAATGGGCAGTTGATAACAACACACAGGCCAAAACATAAACATAAATTCCGTGTCGGAACGTACTTTTCCAAAAGAAAAAATACTGACATTAGCATTGTTTTCAGAAAATATAGTATTTCAGCTTAACATGTTTCCTTAATATCTGATGAGGCATTGGTGTCATTTTTGGATTTATTACAGTA